>PVIH01016446.1:0-45731 GCA_004025045.1 Sigmodon hispidus
GTTCACAGGATGAAATGAATGTTCTGGAAATGGATGGTGGTGGTAATGGCTGTACCATAACATGAATGTGATTACTGCACTGAATTGTTGGAATTGTCAGGATGGTAAACTCATGTGTTTTGCATGTTGCCCTGGGAATAGCGTGCACAGCTATAAACTCAGATCTGTCCAGATGATCCAGCTCGGAAATTTAAAAGCCAAATGGCATGTAGTTGTGTAGGGCTATGTTCTTCACTTCAAGTACAGGAAGAGACTTCCCAGATGCCCATACACACACACACACACACACACACACACACACACACACACACACACACCTCCATGCACACCCCTTAGCCCAGAGCTGGAGAGCACCATGTGATGGCAGGATACCTTGTCAGGGCTACAACTTCCTGGACATCTGGCTCTCTGATGGCCACACTGCAGAAAGAGAAGACAGGAGACAGGTTTACACCAGGAGGGCTTAGGGGTCAGGTAAACAGAGCATGGAGGAAGGGGAGTGGTACCTGAGGGTACAGCATCTGTTACAGCTAAAGAACAGCACCATGCTAATCACCCCAGGCACTAAGGCTGTAACAACATAAAATAAAACAATGCCACATCATAGCTTCAAAAGTCAAACACTGGTCAAGGATCACTGTCCCACACTGAACAGCCACTCCCTAGTGGAGCCTGAGCAGAAAAGGAGTTCCAGAACACAGAATATTCCCAGCTCCCACCCATCCAGAAGTAGAACCTGTTCCCATCCTTTAAGAGATGACTTCAAACCTGGCTTCTGAGAGGCTGGAATCAACATGTAATTGTTCACTTCCAGCCAGGTGGAGAGGAAGCTCAATCCACACAGAGAGGCCCCAGGGATGGGGAACTTCACCTCAGGGCCAACCTCAATCACCAGACTTGTGAGAGACCTCAAGGGGTACCCACCTAGCTCTGCAGAGCAAACCTTAGGGAGCTCTGGAGAGACAGTTCTCAAAGATGTGGCTGTTCCCATCACAAATGAGGGTAGGACACAGTGCTTTGCAACAGTAGAACTGTATTTAAGCAGGAAGGGATGGGGACAAAGAGCAGATGAGAGGCAGTGTAGTCTAGTGGGAAGCACAGCATAGACGAAGATCAATGCCAGCCCAGGTCAAGGGCATGCAAGGCTTGTGCAAGAATGCAGAGAGGCAGTCTGATGGAGAGCATCAGCAGGCAGGATCCGATTTCAGGAAGCCTACCTTCTGCTCTGAGGGATCCTTAGCTACTGTGAAGAAGGTAGGGCTGAGACAGACAGACAAGCATGTGGCTGATGTAAGGCCACAGCAGGACCAGGAAAGCAGAGCGAAGTCAAGAGACGCCCTCCCAGTGGCAGACTGACCATGTGGGACTGTGGGTGGAGAATGGAAGCTGTTCTTGGGGCGGCCCAGGCAGGATCAAAAGGAAGGGCAAAGCTGAAGTCAGAGAAGACAACGGGTTCCCTGAACACACACGCCCTTTAGAGATGACGGGGAGGGGGGGGCGTCGGAGGTTGCTTTGTACAGCCTAGGGTATGAATAGACAGGCAACATGAAACAGAATGTTCATACAGTCAGTATACCATCCCACAAACAGAGACACACACTTACACACATATGACACACACAAACATTTGATGCACAAACCTATGACACATACAAACTTACACACACAAACACACAAACACATACACACACACACACACAGGCACACAGACATAAAACACATATATGACATACACATATGACACACACATATGACATATACATATAAGACACACATATATTACGTACACACACAAACATACATACACAAACACATACACACAAACCCACACACACACACATACACACACACACACATATGACATATACATATAAGACACACATATATTACGTACACACACAAACACACATACACAAACACATACACACACACACACACACACACACACACACACACACACACACGCACGCATTTGACACCCACTCACCTAGTGGCAGGCCCTGGGTCTCCCAATTCCTGGCTTCTGTGGCTCAGGAACCCATAGCTGTGGGAAGAACATGCACAGGGGCAGCTGTTCAGAACACAGACCTGAGACTGGATGTCTGTCCCTCCTCCACAGTGCACCACTGTACCCAGCACAGTGAGCACAGGGGTCGGGGAGGATTGCAGGGCCAGGGACAGGACTAGGCAGGCTCACTGCACTAGAAGAGGTAGCAAGAGAAGGACCCTGGGGACAAGGCCTGCATCTGGACACCTGAAGCAGCTGCAGACAACCCCTGCTCCATGAGGGACCTACAACCCAAGGCCACATCGAGGACTATTCCTTGGCTGTGTCTGCAGAAGCCCCAGTAGGCATGGCAGAGTCTTTGCTCTGTGAGTGTTCATAGACCATCTGCATCTAGAGAGAATGCAGTCCAGCCCCCAGGCCTGCCTTCCTCTCCTTCCCCAGGGCCACCCTCACAGAGAGGACCAATGACTGGACACCCAGCCCCAGACCCATTGGAATCACAAGGAGACAACTGAGGCAAGTGAGGCTTCACCATGGGAACCAGCAAAAGCTGGACAAGCCACTGTGGGAGTGGCCAAGAGCTCCCCATCACTGCCATGGTAGGGGGGTGCCCACGGCTCAGGGTCCCTGTCAGGGTCTCCTGAGCTGTTCCTCACCAGCCAGGATCTTACCCAAAGAAGACCAAGACAAGCACTGTGAGGGGAAGGACTCCAAGGTGAAGTGAGGAGCATTTTGGTCTCCCTGAAAAACAGCAGCACAGGATCCAGTTACTCACCTCTTCAGGGACCTGACTCTTCTCCAGGCCTCTCTTGAGATTCAGAAGTCACCCTGAGCACTGCAGCTACCACTGTGCCCTATCTCAGGCAACCCCTGAGCACTGGAGCTCCAGCCCAGCTGAGCACTCAGGGAAAGAAGGCTGTTTACATCCTGCTCCTGACTCCACCTGCTCCCTTGGACCTCAAGGTCCCCTTGGGCCCCATGTCCTAATGCCCTGAGCACCCCTTGCTGTGATAAGCTGGAATGAACCAATGAATACCTTGGGGTCACTGCTGACACCCTCACAGGAGCTAGGACCAGCTCCCCTCTGTCCTCTGTTTGTTTATATCCACAGGGATAGCAATTGGTATTTTCTAGTGACTTTCTTATGCTGGGGTTGAAAGGGCTGATGAGTTAGGTCAGTGCTCCATCACTGAGCTACACCTCTAATAGCTCAGATGGTTTTCATGTCTCTAGACGCTATGTACTCTCATAATCAAGTTCAAATAGCCCAAAACACACAAATCTAAACAGACCCCCATGTGAGCTACACAGGAGTCAGGAGACACATGTGCCCTCTTGCCTGCCTGTTTACATAGCACAATGCTGTTTATACTCACCACAGGGTCATGAATGAATTCTTCATTGTTTTTATTGCTTTTTTTTTTAATGTTCTAATAGTTTCAGGCACTTGGGAAAATACATTCTGTCCCATCTCTCCACCATTCATCTACACCATGTGGTGGGAGCTGGAGGTATCACAAAGGAACTGAGCACACTTGGTACACAGCCATGAGGACCTGAGGTAGGATCCCAGTACTCATGTGATACAACAGGCATGAATGAATGAATGAATGGATGGATGAATGAATGAATGAATTCAGGACTCCAAGTATGTGTAGTGGTGGATCACATGGGTTTACGGGCTTCCAGCCTGAGTGAGAAAACTGAGCCTCAGGTTCAGAGAGAGACCCTACCTCAAAGTACCTCAAAGGAATAGGTAAAGAGTGATAAAGGAGGATGTCTGATGCCCTCTTCTGGCCTCTGTACTCACAGTCCTAAATGTTCACACTCACACACACACACACACACACACACACACACACACACACACACACACACACCACTTTAAAAAGGAAAAACTATTGACTCAAAGTCCCAGCATGGATGGTGGGGTCTCATGAACTCCCATTCCTATCTAAGGAGATACTGGAAACTCTCAGCTGCTGGGGAGGGAAGAGTCCATTTTCTTTAGGAATGCAGCCTATTAACATCTCATGTTTCAGTAGATGACCTCACACCCAAACACATAAAGGTGCATTAATCAGAATCAGTGGGTTTAAAAAAAATCATAAAGTTGTGAGGAAAGTGGGGGCTGAGGAACAGAAGAGGAGCTGGAGGAAAATGACATAGGGAGATTTGATCCAAACATATATGTGCATGTATGAAATGCTCACACAATAAAAAGTAAATCTTTAAAAAGGAAAATATAATCTTAATCAAGGTGGAGAGATGGCTCAAATTCAGAGGAACAGGGTTCAATTCCCAACACCCACACTGGGCAACTCACAACCTCCTGTAATTGTAGCTCTAAGAGGGTCTGCAGATACCAGTGACCTCCCCAGGAACCTGTGCACATACCCACACACAGACGCATACATAGTCATGTAGTTTTAAAATAATAAAATTAAATATTTGTAAAATAAAAGACACATAGCTATACCCATGTGGATCCATTTCTGCACTCTATATCCAGTCTATGGAGCTGTGGGTCTACCCTAACTCCAACCTGCACCAAGAACGGTGATTGTATGATACACATTGAGAGGGCAAGTCCTCAAAGTGTGTTTTTCTCTTTCAAAACTGTTCTAGCTGTCCTATGACCTTCAGATTTCCACTGAAATTTTACAATCAGGTTGTTGATTTCTATAAAAATTCTTCTGGAGTTATCTACACTTCAATCAGCAGCGTAGGCAGAGGACAGCCTAGCTACCTGAGGCTTCCCATCCATTCATGTGATGTCTACACCTTCATTTCTCTAAGCAGTATCTAACTGGATAGACTTTATGTCAAACTGAATAAATCTGTTCCTAAGTACTTCATGTTTTCAGGTGATACTAAAAACAGTGTTTCTTTATTTTGATGTTTAATGGATTCTTAAACATCTTATAATAATGAAACCAATTTAGGCATTGCTTTTGGGTCCTGAAACCTTGTTCAACTAATTTAACAAGATGGAGACTTGCTGAGACTATAACATGTAAAGAGATGAGACAGGAAAATAATAGTACAAAAGATCTGTGGAAACTGAGGCCACACCACAAGAGAGGGAAAGCCAGCAGTCAGGAGCCTGAAGAAAAGAAACCCAAACAAGCAAACAGTGGATTCTCAGATGAGGACTCATAGGATACATTTTCCCAATTTGTTCTACTGAATTGAAAAGAAATAGACTTGCAAAGCAGCAATAACACAGTGCAATGTATATAAATAAACATTCGTGACACTGAGACCACAGGTAAATATTAATGCAAAATTAACAAAGCAAGTGGAAATGAATACAGACAAGAGAAAAATGGATGTGGATGCTACAGCCCAGTTATAGTCTAAGTGGGACAAAGACGTTGGATCAAGAATGCAAAAAAAGGGGGCTGGAGAGATGGCTCAGTGGTTAAGAGCACCGTCTGCTCTTCCAGAGGACCAGGGTTCAATTCCCAGCACCCACATGGCAGCTAACAACTGTCTGTAGTTCCAGTTCCAGGCAAATAAATAAATAAATAAATAAAGTTTTAAAAGATCACTGTTTTAAAAAAAAAAAGGAATGCAAAAAAAGAAGTCTCCAAAGAACATATAAGCTCCAGACTGATGTCACTGTAAACACATAAAGGGGGAAAATTAAGCCCCAAATGAGTAGTGTAACAGGGCTCCAGACCTTAGCACAACTGACTCCATGATGGAAAACCATTCAGGCCAAAAAACACAGCACATACACAACACTACCTGCCAAAACGAAAACTAAGACCTAAATCATCGAAGTCCATAGTTCTGGGAAAGTCTCTAACTAAAAGCACTAAGCTTTCATTTTGACTTCTGTAGTCACTACTGGCTAACTGTTTTTGTTTACTGAAGCGCGTCAATCCAGAACATGGTTTTTGTGCTTAAAACCTCACCCTGGGAAAGGCTCAGTGCTACACTAGAATCTCAAACAACCAGAATAGTTGCCTGCTAGCTAATACTTTCTATTGGCTTAAACCCATGTCCAGGTAGTCTTCTGTGGTGGAGCAAACAATAATGATTAAAGCAGAACTCAACAAACCAGAAAAATTAAAATAAAAGATAAAATCAAAAACACCAAAGGTTAATTACTTCGAAACATTGATAAAATCAGGAAAACTTTAGCTGACAAAATTTTAAGAAACAAATGACTAAAAGCTAAATGAAAGAACAGCAGAACCATTAATAGAAAATGCTCCGAAAAAATATAAATCTGAATCTCTATGGCAGGATTGAAACCAAGATGCCCACTATGTGACCCCAGATGCATCGTCAGAAAAGGAGAAGATAATTACAATCAGTAATTTTAAGTCTGGAATGTCAAGACTTTAGGAACAAAACATGTTGTGGGTGGACGGGAACAATTCCTAAGTAATATATTTTCTTTTATACAAACCTTATGTACTAAAGAATATATAAAGACCTTGGCATGGTACCCCAGGCCTTGCAATCCCAGAACTCAGAAGCATGAAGATCTCTGTGAGTTTAAGGCCAGCCTGATCTACTTATCAAGTATCAGGAAAGCCAGGGCTACAACAAAGAAGCCCTGTCTCAAATGTGTGTGTGTGTGTGTGTGTGTGTGTGTGTGTGTGTGTGTGTGTGTGTGTGTGAAGAACTATCAGAACTGAAGAAATATCAACAGGAATACTTTAACTTCTTTAAAAAACAAACAAACAAAAAAACGGCATTTTACCAAAGAAACACACGCCACTCAACAATACTTGCTCAAATACTAATCAAAACCATAGAAACAGCTAGGTCTCTGTGACTTGCAGACTAGCCGGGGCCATGCTATGCTGTTGTTTTGTTTTGTTTAGGTATCACCAAGCATCAATCACTACTTCCACATGGAATGAACAAATGCTAAGCATATCCAGCTAAATTCTAGATAAGCAGGTCTCCTCAGGGTACGATCACCTTCAAGATGTTCAATAACCTATCTTGTCAATCATTGAGGAGACCAGCAGCTCAGAGGAACACACAGCATGCAGGCACTTTCCAGAATTCCTGGTTGGTCACCCCCTCAGGAGCCAGCACATTCCAAGAAGTCATTCCACAAAGCAGCCATGTCAAACCAGCTGACCAGCCACTACTGTGTCTAAACTCCAGGCTGAAGTTGTCCAATGAGAGTCCCTCATCTCCTAGAACACTCCACCAGTTTCCAGGGCTGGGCCTTCCCTGCAATGGCTCTTGTCATGACACACTAGTTCTTAGATTTGTACCCAACAGGTCTCTCACTTACTTATGGAAACTTAGACCTCAAAGCCTATCCTGTTGGCTGTGGCAAACATACTTCCTGGTACCTGGCTTGATGATACCAACCAGTATTCAACAAATTTTACTGGATAGATGAATAAAGATTAAACAATATGGATAGCCTAAGAACAGGCACTTTAAAAATCCTGAACATTTTAATCTTCAAATTCAGGCCTAGACCAGATCCTGAACTGAGGCCTCACAGGTATAAACACCTACTGAAGAGTTCCAGGTCCTCTGAGGGCCACAGAACAAGTAAAATGACTAGTCTCTGACCTTCAGATGATAACAGAAGGAACTGTGAAAATGCCTTGCTCCTTATCTTGACTAGAGACTGTGTCACAGCTGCCAAAAGTCATCAAATTGTATATGCTATGTGGTTTACTATATAATAACTGCTAATATATATTGGAAAGGAAAAGGTGAAAATTGAAGGACAGTGGGGGTAGGGGCATGAAGAAAGGACAGAGAACAGCCCAGGAATGTGTTCCCAATGACAGAGCAGGGCTTACCACCCAGCTCCACACACCCTTCCCACTGTGATTCTCCAAACCTGTGTTTCTGAAGGAGAAATAACACAACAAACCAGCCCCTTCCAATCCAAGGACTGAGTAAGCACTAACACTGTGGCTGTTGGAATCAGGCGTGTCCTGCTCTGAGTCACCCCATATTGCATGAATCAGGTTTATTAGTTCATCCTATGCTTTGCCCTAGGAGACTCTTATCATTTATTTGCCCAGCACCACCGATCCAGCACAGAATGATAAATGACTTATTCCTGGAAATAAAGAGGGAGTTGCACTATAGGGTTATGGGTGTGAGTTGAAGCTATAGGGTCTTATTGGCTTATAACAATCAAACTTACAGTCATAAAGCTGTAAAATCATGTTTAAAAAGCCACTAATTTGTAAATTATTAAAGACAATTAAGACATGCAACTTGAGGCTCAGTCTCCTTATAAATGATCAAACTCTTTAATCTCAGAACTATGTTTACAGTTATGCTAAGTAAGAATGTAATTCATTTACAATGACAAGATTGATTTAGCTTCCTGTATATGTTTTGAAGATTAAACCTAAAACAAGTAACTAAAAAACTTTTAAAATCAGGTATATTTGATGCATGGACCTCAAAATCTTCAGAGATCTGCTAAGTCAAACTTTCAGTGTAGACAGAAATGCCAGCTCCTAGATTCTATTCCAAGGTTTCCAAAGAAAATGTGGGACACAGACAGCTCCACCTATATTATGGTTACCCTAACCAGTAGGCAAAGAAATGTCCCATTCCTGGCCAACATCCTGGTCCTGCCCAAACTGTGGACACTGGTTGATATCTCTACTCTGCTTCACCAAAGTAGGTCAGTTTTCCTATTTCCTCATCTATAGGAAAATCTCTTAGACCTTCTGTGTCTGGTAGCCGAAGGCATATGCTGGCCTGTGCAGTAGCTAAAGGTGAAATATTGTCCTATGTGATGGTCAAAGACCTGTGAACTCTGTCCCCCAATAAGGTCATTGATACTATGGTTGAAGGGGCTCTTGCCAGCCTGAGAATGGTAAACCTGGCTCTGGCAGGCTTTGCCTTTCTCCCACATTCCCTCTGTCTTGACTACAAGCTGTTAGCTTACATCCCTAAAGCAAGCCACCACAGTCTGTTCCTTATTTGGCCATTTCCTCCTCCCGAGGGTGACCACCAGGGTCCAGCTACCAAAGTACTAAAGTCCAACAGTCTAAGGTCCCCTTTGGCTTATCTAGTCAGTGTAAGCATTGCAGTTCGAATGGACAGGTAGCCTGGTAGTCAGAGTCAAGGAAGACCACGAATACACTATAAGCACAGCAGTTCACAGCCCTGCTCCAGGGAAAGGTTGGCCCAAGGCCAGTGTAACAGCTCTGTTCTGACAGAAGAGGGTTACCTCAGGGAAGTTGTGAAAGCTCTGCTTAGATCTCCAGAGTGTAATAGCTCTGCTCTGCTAGGGGAACTTGATCTTGGGGTTTCTGTGCCAATTCCAGTACCTTTCTATATTACTTGGATATCAATCTATACCAACCCTCCCCAGCCCAGTTCTTCCACATTCGAACCTTCAGGCTCCAGCAATCTCCATCCAATGGTGTCTAACTGGGGAGTTTCCCCCTAATCTCCCTACATCCCTTACATGTCCCATAACCACATTCTCTTCAGTTTGGTGTGGCTGGCAACCTTTCCTTTTCTTTTGGTGATTGCACTGCCAGAATCCAGAGCTTTGTCCCCTCTGAAAATCCTGTACATAGGGCCTGGATTTTTTCTCAGAGCCTAACCCTAACCCTTGGTGATGGAGTCTGGGTGATGACCCTTTTTGTAAGCCCCTCAAGGCACAAAAATAGCTAACCCCCTCCCCCGAGGACCTCCAACAGCCAAGTTCCACCCAGAAAACACTTTAACTGCCCTAACAATCTGGTCCATTCCCTACCTTACAGAGTAAAAAGCCCAAGCTCTTCACTTGGAATTCCATCAATCTCCACCCTGGAAATCTCCACCTTGGAAAGCTCTGCTCCCTCCCCTCCCCCAAGTGATACACAAGCTCTGACCTCTGCTCAGTTCATTGTGTCCTGCCTGAGCAGAGGCAGCAGCCCTCCAGGATGCTTCCATCCCAATGACTCTCTGATGTGAGGCTTGTTGTGCAATGTGACTTTGTGGTATTGTTTGGATCTCAACTGCCAAGATACCTTTCCCTCAGAGCTGTAATGCTTACACCCGCCCTACCACACATCTTTGTTCTCTGTCTTTGGAGAGACGTGAAGACACTCTGTCTCTTGACTTTGGCTCAGCAGCCTTTGCTGGAGGTGGAAATGTTTTCTCTACCCAAAAGCCTCATAATAAGTGGTGCACTTTAGCACCCACCGATAACTCTGGTGCCTGCGTGCGTCTCTCTTTGCCTTCTGTCTGCTCCAGCCTTCTGTGTGGCTCTTAGTCTCTCTGAGCTTTTCCAAACTTTATTGTAAGCCTTTGTTCCACTTCATGTCCTCTATTCACCCTGCACACTGACTGCCAGGCACTCTGTTCCCACTAGCTGCCACAGCTGCCAGTACCAACCTCCCTGCTTCCTTTCAGCCCAGCCGAGCTCAGGTAAAGCTCCAGCATCTTCTTTCCTTCTCCTGGCCCCTCTGCAGCCCAGACACACTCACTCCCTTGTTAGCCCTGCTCACTGTGCAAGGCCCAGTCCAATGTGACCTAGTGAGGAGGAGTCTATGCACAAGTGCCCCCCCAGCCACTTGTTAACTATTGTTCCTTTACATCCTTAAGTCTCTAACCCTTATACCATCCTATCACCACTCAGTTTTCAGTTCTAAATCTTCTCAGTACTGCTGAATATCCACTTCTAAGACCTTTTGCCTTCACATAGATGGACCCTGATACTTAACAATCCCATCAACTGACCAGGACTGTTTTCTTCGGGGATTCGGAGACTGTTGGCAACTTTTGGCCAGGCACTCCTACTCCACGCTTTCCTTTTCCTCTGCTCAAATAATCGCCCGACTTCAGCTGCCAGTTAACTCCCTACATTCATTAACTATCCTGGCATCCATCCTCGGAGATCAAAAGCTCTAAATAAATCCTACACTCATGATACAAGTCATGACTAAACTCAAGCTATCTCCTCTCTCTCTCTCTCTCTCTCTCTTTCTCTTTGCACACACACACACACACACACACACACACACACACACTCATAGCCAAGCCCTCAGTTAGGGCAAGGTTCCCCAACAAACTCCTCAGCTCTATTATTCATCCTCCCTCAATGCCTCCCACTGCCTCCTGTGTGCCTGCCTCTCTTCCATGCCCCCCTCCATTACTCACAGTCCCTCTGTAGATACACCAGTTGCCAATGCCCCACTGTCACCCTAACAACCCAAGTCCCCCTAGGGAACCAAAGCCAAATCCTCTCCACGTTTGCACACAATTCCCAAAACCCTGTTACAGACCATCCCTCCCACCATTTGCCAAGGCTTCCCCAATCATATGCTCTCAAAATATTCCAATTTCAGAAAATACCCCAGGATCAACTATTCTACACATGATCTTAGCCAAAATGCCGAGAAGCGATGATCAACTATTCTAAAAACAAAAGCATCACAAAGTATTTTCTCCCCCAACACAACCAGACTCTGCCTTAAGATAACAGTTGTTCAATTAATCTTATATAGCTAATATGAATTTTCATGGCTCCTCTCAAGAATTCTCAGATACAAACTAGTTATGTATACTCCTATAAACCAACAGCTTATTGCCTATTTCTAAGTGAGGGATCTCTCCCCCTTTGCAAAGTCTTGAGACTCCTTATCCCACTATAACGTCCATGAACCTAAAAGTTTCAAATGTACATCCAAGATAATTTTTTCTACATCCTTTAACTTTGCCTCTGTTCCTAGTTTATTTGTACAATAGAATTAGAATTGCATCAACTCCAGCAGGAGCCCAAGCTGTTTCCTCAGAATTTACATCCTGGTGAAGCCTCACAAACTATACTTCCCAAGCCTCAGATGGTCTCACATAACCTGGATATTGACTTAAAGAGCCTTCTCTCCCAGGCTCTGACTAACAGTCAGCTTCCTTGGGTTCCCTAACAGCAATACACAAAAGTCATCAGGAAGCAGCCAGAGAGAATAATGTTCATTTACCCAACACTAAGTAACCCAATAATAAAACAAATAAATAGGTGGGAATGTGTAGCCAGCCTGAGAATGGTGAGCATGGCAAACAAGGCTCTAGCAGGCCTTGACCTTCTCTCCAGCTCCCTCTGCTTTACTTTAAAAAAAAAAAATGTATAAGCTAGTCATCAAGGTCTAATCCTTTATTTGGCTGCTTCCTCCTCCTCCTGAGGCTGACTACCAAGGTAGGTTGTCAAAGCGTTTAGTCCAGCAATTAGTAACTCCCTTTGGCTCAGCTGACTAGCATGCCCAATTAAGCACCTCATGCTAACACAGACTTTCCCCTTCTACCCTTCTTTATAAGCCTCCACTTGCCCATGGGTTGCATTTGTCCCCTCTCCACCCAGAGGCAGACCTTTGTCCTCTGGGGCAAATATCCCTGCCCTCTCTCCCTTGCCCCTTCTCCCTCCCTCCTGTCCTTGTCTCTGATTCCCACCATTTGTCCTCAGGGGCCAGTAAACTCTCTTTGTGCTGAGAACTTGGTCTTAGGGTCCTGAGCCAATACAGATCCCTTCAGTGGAAACCTAGGGTAGCCCAGGTAGCTGCAAATTTCTGTTATTTTAATTGAAACACATCCCATTTGGATTATACTTGCTGCTGTAATTTATTTTTCTCAGATCTCTGATGATGTTGAAGATTAGCTGTAACTTTGTGAGTTTGGCAGCAGCAAGTAAACAGCTTCTTCCCCAAGGCTGCAGCTGCCTTGTCTGTTCATTTCATATGTAAAATCAGACCTCACTTCTTTGTAGAAAGAAGAGCTACTAAGTCTCCAGTTGAGAAAGACACAGTTTACCTGCTGGGAGACTTGACACTAAATAAAAAAAAAACTCACAAAACAGATTTAGATGTAATGTTTACACTATTACTGTATTTAAAGAACTCACTTTATACTGACTGTTCTCAAATCAGCTGCCTGTGTCTCTAGGAAAATGATTGAATAAACTGAAAGTGTATAAGTACAAGTTGTAAAGGCCTAAAATAGTGATTAAAGGTATATGGAAAACATGTAAGATTCCTTGCTTTCTTGCTATACTATTCTTATATTAAGGTTTCAAAACTTTAGAACTTTAACATTAATCATTGGAGTTCTTATAAACTATTAATCTAATCCTGGTAAAGCACTGACTGCTATTATCATAGTCACAAGCTCAAAAAATTAAATTTCCTTTGGCTGTCTTCTAAGTATAGGCTTAAAAGTGTTTCTCATCATGCTGAAAACATGTGTCCAATCTATAAATTCATCTCCCTGGATAGAAAAGAGAATGTTAGCCCAGACTCATTTCTTGGGCTCTCCGCTGTTACTATGACTCAAAGATATAAATCTACTACTTTCTCTACAAAGTGGATTTCAGTACAGATTCCAAGCATGCTAATGTACCTGAAACTTTTATCTCTTTTTGTAAACTTAAAGAATTTATGTAAACATTCAAGCAGTCATCTGAAGCTTCAAGGTCCTCCTATCTAAGATGTAATGGACTTCAGATAAGAACTTTTATCAATCAACAGCCCCACCTGCCTAATCCTGAGCGTAGGATGTCCCCTTCCCTTGGTCTTTGGACTCTTTCCATTCCCCCAACTGTCAGAACCATGGGCCTGAAAGTTTTAATTACACAGCTATGATTAAAAAAAAAAAATCCACTAAGTTCCTTAACTTAACCTTGTCTCTCTAGTCTGTATCTGTCAAAGCAGATTTTCAATCAAGACTGTAAACTGTTCCAAAAGGGACAGCCTTAGGTGCTTCAGAAGGAAGCCTAAGCCTTGGCAGCAGAGTGCTCCAAAGCTGCCTGCATTTCACTATCCCTGGGTGCTCTCTTAGGGCTTGGGCAGCAGCTAAAAGGCCTCACCCCAGCCTGCAGTCCTCTCTTCTTCCCTGTCCTTTGGCCAGTCTTCAGCCTGTCTGCCACCCAAAACCCCAACAACAACACCCCAATTTCAGCTCAGAAGCACTTACAGAAGTGATTATGTTGCCCCCCATATCACCAACAAAATGCTGGAATAGTAGGTCCTGTGGATAAGCTGGACAAAAGGCTGAGGTTCTTATTAACATTCCAAAGCAGACTCTAGCCACCAGTCTCAGCATTGCAAGTACCTATGGGAGACTCCTGGCTTCTCAGAACTTCTCACCCCCAACCCTAAACCTCTCCAGGCCCTGAGCTTCACTCCCCATCCCTCAGCTTCTCTTTCCCATAAAACTTTTCCCTCTCTTCTCTATCTCTCTCTCTCCCATCGCTCTCTCTTCTCATGCCTGGTCTAGTCTACTGGCCATGTCCAGTCTATGGCCACTTCTCCTCAACCATATCTAAGAACAGCCATGTCCTCATTTTCATTCCCTACCTATAGGCATTTGGCACAATTGACCCTGCCCTTAGCATTATAAAATGGACAAAAATGGTGTCTCAGTTCCAAAGGCCTGTTATCCACTTACATTAACCTAATTTTGTAACTCATAACAAAGGAATGAAAATGACCAATTCACTTATGAAAACTCAGATTCTATTGTTCTTTTTTATGCCTTGCAAGTTACTTCTTCATATGCTTTTGGTCCCCCATGACAAACACAAGTATCCCCTTCTCCAGGACAGCTCTTACATCATTTTGCCAATGGTAAGATTCCACAATTCCCACAGCACACCTTTCTGTTGTTCCTACGCCTCCTCCCCCTTCCCTCTGCCCGGTGCCCTCACATGCTTTATTTACCTGGGATACACAGCCCAGCTGGGTCCCTCTGTTTTGCTACATTTGCTGTTTCAGGAGTTTCTCACATGATCCAACAAAGAACCTATGTATACTTCACAAGCTTTCTGAACTATTGTTTCTTTCCAGTTACTCTGCACAAAACTGACATTCCTTGCAATCCTGTAAGACAAACTATTGTTGAGCTGACTAACAAACTTTTAAAACAACAACATTAGAAAAAGAGGGGGTGCAATCCTTCAAAACCCTTAACTTTCTTTTCTTTTGTCTATAGGTGATGATGTGTATTCTTCTGTAAAAGCATTGTGTAGGATTTTTTCTCACACATTACCTGTAGACTTTCTCGCAATATCTATAAGCAGACACATATAAAAACTGCTCAAGATCTTCTTTCTTGAGGTATGAAGTATGCCTATATTAGACATGAATATAACTGTCTTTGTAGTCCAGGGGAAAAAATGTCCAATCCTGTTCCCACAGAGCCTCCCAGAGAGGCTGTAAAATGTCTTTGGCTGACTGCTCCATCCCTGGCCTGGGGGTCAAGGAAAGAGACATCTGATAAAGATTGTAAAAAAGAAGAGATCAAAGCCGGCCTTTTCCCCACAAACCTGTCCATTGTGAAGGGCTCCATCATCAGGCTTTAGATGGGCTCTGCTTATGGGCAGACTTACTGGGTGCATGTTGGTAAGCCCACTGTCCTTTGTCCTGCCCCTTGGTTTGCTGCTCCCTGAGTGGATATTAAATAATTCTGCATACCTGCCTGAACCCTTACTTGCCACAGTGCCCACAGGCAGATTTCCTTACAACTATATTGTCTTCATATTCCCCTCCACCCATTATGTATTGCTGTTATTAAATTCTTTTCTTATTGCCCAGGATTACAGACCTGGTTGGCCAGGGTACCCAGGAAAGATCCATGAGCATGCTAAAATTCATAACAGCTTGGGCATCGAAGTTTGGGATGTTTACCAAGGCCATTTATACTACAAATAAACCTTCTTGTGATGATCATAGACAATGGGATCCCACAGGTAAGTTTGTAAGATGGTCTGAGTGCACTTCCAAATATTCTTGTAATGAAAACATAGCTAATAGATTGAGGAGCACACAGAGAATTGGGAGATGGAGAAAACCAAGGGTTCAGAAAGGAACTCACAATGCAATTGAATCACTTATCATACAGTGACTCATTCATTAGCACACTATGAACTGGGCTACAGGGGGGTTAGCCCATCATCCACTCTTAGGATGGGATTTGTCCTATGGTAGGACCATTGCCGGAAGTTGGAGGTGATATCAGTGTGGAGATTATCATTAAAATACAACTCAATTGCTACCTCTTTAAAATTCAAACATAACACCGAATAAGTAATGATCTGTGTCAGCCTGTGTGTTTATGCTCAGGAATTGCCCAGTCCCTACATGACTGTGTGCAGGCACCCTTACTGAGGGCTTAGTCTAATCAGGGAGAGCATTGCTTTGTAAATGGCTCTCTTTTTCCCTTGCTGCTGTGGACAGGAAGTTGTTTCTTTTACATCTTGGCTGTGCTCATTCTGGCTTTGACTGCACCACAATGAATAGAAAAGGTAAAAGTGCCAGCCCTTAGGTACATAAAAGCACTAGGCAGTGATGGGTAGGGACTCAGAACAATAAGATATTCAAGAGCTGAAGAGGATCTAAAGGACTGCAGGAGGCCAACTGAGCTCTGTGACAGCAAATGAGAACATTTCCTCCATGACCCTCCTGTCCCCACCTCAATTCATGTCTGGCCTTGCCTTTGTAGAACAACTTGATAACTCTGCCCAGGTCAGGAGCCCCAGCCTTTCCATCTGCTTATCCCCTCCTGCTCCCTGCCTCTTACCCAGCTTCCCTGGCACCTGGGAAACCCTAGTCTGTTCTCTGAGAGTTTACATAGCAGCCATGGCTGACATAGTGGAGAACACACTGGCTCCCTTGGGCCCCCAGCCCTCCACAGACCTCTCATTTTGCTGCTCTGCTCACTCCTGTGCCCCATCTTTGCTCCTCAGCCCCCACAGCACCTCCAGTGCTCCCCTGGGTCACCCCCCCATCCCAGCGGCCCAACCTATGGGCTACAGCTTCAAACACAACTTGTTTCTCACCCAGTCTCAACTTCATGCCAACCTGCATCCCAGAAACTGAACCATCCTGGGCCCTGCCATGAAAGGATGGCAGACCAGCAGTACCCAGATGCACTTGTCAGGACTCAGGGCCCCTTGCTGGGGGGTGACAGGCAGCAGTGAGCTTGATCCCTGTCCTTAGTGTAAATTTCTTCAGAAAAAACAAGCTTTACACTTAAAATTGCTAAGATTGGCCAGTAAGATGGCTCAGTAGGTAGAGCCTTTCTGCACAAGCTCCACAACTGAGTCTGTGCTCTGGAACCCATGAGGAGGAAGAGAAGCATCTCCACAGAGCCGTCCTCTGACTGCCACACACATTTCCACACATACACACCCCACACACAGAAATAAACTATCTTCTTTGATATGGGGGAAGAGACTATGTAATTTACCACAGGGAGAAAAGAGGGAGTGTGTGAGATTAGCTTTTCCTGTCTAAGGCTGTTAGTCTGTGAAGGACCAATACTCTATACCCTCCCTCTTCTTGTAAAATGCATGCATACTGAGTCTATCATACCCTTATTTTTGTGCTAACTAGTAATGAGCTAATGGCATCAGATTGTAAGATCCAGCTCCCACTGACCAGCGAGACACATTCACTGCTCACCCTGGGAAAAGGCTGTTTTGTATTCCCACTTCACAGGTACACACACCCTTTCTGCAAAAACAAATCCCTTCCTGGATGAATTTTGCTCTGTTTGTGTGTGAGGCCTGGGGAGACAGCCCCACACTCCCTCCCACAAACCTGCTCTCCAGCCCACCTCCAGCCAGAAGGATTACTGTTCACTCAGTCACCCAGAGACTCTTCCCTTTGGCTGTCATCCCCTCTTCTCCCCACAGGAGACATGGACTCCTCTGAGCTCCTGGAAGGCCAGCTTCATGGCCACTGGTCACCACCTCTGTCCTGAAATGTCGAGGCAGGTGAGAAGAAGATGCCCAGTAGAGGGACAGACAGGTCACTTGCATTCCATGTCCTTCCAGAGATTCTTGCCTAGTTCAGATCAGGACTTTCCACTATAACCCAGACCTCTGCCCCACTCACCACTCCTCACCAGTACACATTTACTAACACACAGGTTCAGGACCCTCAGGGTTCTGAGCAGCACAACAGGCTTGGCCAGGCTGTTCAGGGCCTCTGGTCCCAGCAGCAATGCAGCCCCAACCAGATGGTGAGTAATCAATGGAAAATACCCACATGTCCCTTCCTCACCCCTCAGCTCACCTCTGAGGTCCATGGCAGGGTTCAGTATCTAGGCAGCAAGTCCTTGGGCACAGCCCAGACCTCAGGCACCCAGCAGGACCAACCCTCAGGAGAGACAAAAACCAGTCCTGAATATGGGCGGGGACAAACTCTGGCTGACTTCTGATTTCCCCAGGATTTCTATAGAAACCAGGTGTCCTCAGCCAGGAACTCCATGGACACAGGCAGTTTCTCACCCAAGTCTCAGATCCCAGGGATTTCAGATGCTTCCCCCTGCTGTCTACTCCCTTTGCTGGGGTCCCCCAAGTCTGCCCCCACTGTCTTCTTCAGCTCAGGGTCCTTCCTACTCTAACTCCCCCCCAAACCCTCCTCTCCTGACTGTTCTGTCTTAGCATTCTCTCTCTCATATTCTCCTCCCCTTCTCTTGGCCCATCTCTCTCTCTCTCCCTTCGGTTTCTCCTCTCTCTTCCTTCTCTCTCCTGCAGCACAAATTAATGGAAGCAGAAACAGAGGTTGACCTTTAGACCTGTTACCTTGCATAATGAAAGGTTTTATTAAAGTGGTACAGGACCAGGGAATTACAAATATTAACCCTTAACAGCCCTTAATATTTCAGAGTCCAATTTTGCTTTGAAGTTCTCTTAAGCACAGAAATTTAAACTTTTAAACAATGTTAGTCATCACATCCCCCACTGAGTTACACCCTGAATATAAGCCAGTCCAGCAGAGAAGAAAGAGCACTGTATCCACTGAACCCCCACATGCAAAACATGCAAGCAAGACACTGCCCAGCCTTCACAAAAGGAGATCCAGTGCAGCTCACAGACTTAAATGCAAATACAGGCCCTAGAGGATTGCTCAGGAGGAAATGGAGATCATGAGACTTTTATGATGACCTTTTAGATACAATACAAAAGGTAGGGTACATAAAAGAAGTAATTAAAAGCTATCCTTTCTTAAAATTATATTTCTTTTCTGCTCTAACAAGGGCACAAAGGAAGGATAAGCCATACACAAATTGATTGCAAAAAGCATTATCTGGTGAAGAACTATCACCCAAGATATATAAAGAATTCATAAAATCCATCCTTATAAACCAGTCAACCCTACTGCACTGGTTAAAGTTAACTGTTTGCTTGATAAGATCAAGAATCAACTTAGAGACCTTTCTGGGAAGGCATTTCCAGGAGGTATCAACTGAGTGGAGAGCCGCTTCCTGCGGTGGTCCAGATATAGAGGGTCCAAGGAGGAGCCTGATGCATGCTTTCCTCCCTCAGCTTCTTGCGGGAGAGTGTGAATTTCTCGTGGCTGCCACTGCCTGTTGTCAACAGCATCATTAGAGAAAGAAACACATGTCACTGGCTGGACTGGGAACATGGTAAAATCTGCCTGAAACCTACCCAGACCTTATTCCTGGGCCTTCAGAATCTTTTACTGATTTCTTGGTTGTCTTACAATAGCCATAAAAAAAGACAGGTGGTTTCTCAGACAATAAAAATAAAGCCTTTGTCCATTGCAGGCAAGCACCAAGACAGGTAGACCAGTTCCCTTAGATGTGGGAAACCAGGGCACCTGCAGAAGGACTATAGGGATGCTTTACTGGCTCCCAGGCAAGCTAATGGTAATTTTAATGCCAAGTTCTGCACTTGTTGGCTAATCAATGGAGAACAAGTTTAATAAAGATGGGCAACCTCTTGCCTGTCTTCCTGTGACACCAGGAAATAACTGTAATTACCAACAACTCAGGGGATAAGAATGTTACAGGGTAAAGATCCAAAGACCACTCAGCATCACCAAAGTCCAAACTGAGAGTCTCTATTAAGCCGAACAACAACTGCTGGAAGAGAAACCCTTCTTACAGAGCAGACCTGAGTGCATATTACAGGGAGTTTTTAAAGACAAAGAGCAGCAAACCTACAATGGGGTTGGCAGTTGCATGGAGAAGCAAGCAGTTGGACAAGACCCAAGAACATGCAGTTAGCTGGGACATTTCAGCCCTGAGATTCTAGGACAGGGTTGTAGGGGGGGGGGGGTGGAAAGCAAAGATGGCTTCAGCGGAGACAAGATGGAGAAACCTTTTCCCTGATTCAATACCCAGTGGGCAATGCAATGTTTCTTTTTTTTTTTTTAAACTTTATTTATTTATTTGCCTTGGTGTTTGCCTGAACTGGAATTACAGACAGTTGTTAGCTGCCATGTGGGTGCTGGGAATCGAACCCCGGTCCTCTGGAAGAGCAGACGGTGCTCTTAACCGCTGAGCCATCTCTCCAGCCCCGCAATGCAATGTTTCATTTCTCCCAGCACAACCTTAGCAGATGCAGGATCAGACCTGCCTACAGCCAGCAATGTGGTTCTTACAATTGCAATAAGGATACAAGTAGTACCTACAGGAATTTGGAGACCTATTTCCCCAGGCAGAGTGGAATCAGATTTGGGAACAGATGGTCTAAACTTAAAAGGAGTTACTGCTGTTCTTGGTGTTGATGAAGATTATACTGGCAAAATTAAGTCACTTACGTCTTCAAGAATAATGTTGTCTATTGACACAGAACACTCTATTTCTCAAATGTTGATATTACTTTATGACCCCAGAAACCAAAACAGTTCATAACAAGGATGCCAGGGGTATAGAAGTACAAGAAAGTGTCATATCATGTTGTATTGTATGTTATTAGAGAACAACTTTCTTTAACTCTTTACTTAAATGGTAAAATGCTGTAGGATTATATTCTTGTACATTGTAAGTATTTGTCCCATCTATTGGTTTAATAAAACAATGATTGGCCAGAAGGAAGACAGGAAGTGTGGGCGGGGCTACCAGACTAAGAAAACTCTGGGAAGAGGAAAAGTCAGCAGAAATGCCAAAAGATGCAGAGGAAAGAAGGCCAGGATGCTGCTCTGAGAAAAGGTACTAAGCCACTTGGCTAATCATGGGTTAGTTTAAGAGTTAAGAACTAACAAGTTATATGCTGAGTCATAGGACAATCAGCATGAAATTAGTATAAGCTTCTGTGTGTTTCATTGAGACTTTGGGACTACTGGTTCAGATCTTGGGGCTAGTCCAGGCCAGAAACTTCCTATCACAGTAAAATAGGTCTCTTCATACTGGTGCTGATGTTACTAGAATTGCTTCTACTTTTTGGCTTCAAAACTTGCCTACTCTGACACCATCCTCCATTCTGATTAGTCTCAGTTCCCCCTGAGTTGAAAACAAGGGAGTCTGAGATACTAAATAAACTGGGGCACATATCAAATTCATACAGCCTTTTGTGGCTGACATTCCTGTGAAAACGTGGTATGTTGACTCATTGTACAAATTCTATTTAGTTTTATAATAAAAACTTGGATCCAGAAATTGGGAAAAACCTGAAATATCAGAGAGTAGACAAACAAGCGACAGCCAGTTCTCACCTAGCCAACACCTCAGGCTGAATTCTCAGACTGAATGCCTCTAAATCCTCAACAGAAAGGGAGAGCAGACCAAGGGAAAAAGTCCTGCCTCCTCCTTCTCCACCCAGCTATCTCATTTTCTTCTTCAACTGTCCTAGAGCTAGGATTAAAGTTATGTGCCACCACTGCCTAGCTCTGTTTGGCCTTGAATTCATAGAGATCTAGAGAATCTCTGCCTCCCAAGTTCTGAGATTAAAGGCATGGTTCATCACTCCCTAATCTTCATGGATTGCTTCTGTCCCCTGATTTTCAGACAAGCTTTGTTAAATATGCAATATATCACCACAGTTGGCTATTCCTGCTTGTCAATTTGACTACATTTGGAACTAAAACCCAAAAATGAAGGGCACACCTGTGAGGGATTTTTGCTTAATTTAAAGCAGGAAGATCCACTTATAATCTGGATCTTAAGGTGGGAAGATTTACTTGTAATTCAGATCATTTGATCTGAGAAAAGACAAATCTTTAATAAAGATTTAATCTGGCCCATGCCTTCTTCTAGAAGCCTATATAAGAACATGAAAGTAGGAAGCTTTTGATGTTTGCCAATTTGCCCTCACATTGCTAGCAAGTCCACTACTTCACTGGCATTAGAGCCTACTTCTTTGAGACTCCAGCTTCTGTTGAAGATCAGCTGAGACATCCAGCCTCATGGTCTAAGGTACTATGAAAGTCTTTGACTTTAAATACACAGCCAGCCATTGTGGATTAGTTGAACTGCAGCCTATAAGTCATTCCACTAAATTCCCTTTCTATATATAAAGATTCATTATTTAAGTCCAGTTACTCTGGAGAACCCTGTGGTACCATAGTAGTTATAGAACAATAAAAGTATAAGGATGAATCCTTTAAATATCTGGCATAGGCTTTTCAGTTCTTCAACATCTACAAGTCAATTACTCTAGCCTTTCCTGGGATCTCTGGAAGTACTAAAAAAAAAACCGTGGTTCAAACAATATTACAAATTTAAGGAGATAAATGCAATTGATTATCCTGATTTACAGCTATGGGTTTAATGACCCTGTATTTGAAACTTTTGATAGTTTGAGGAAAAATAAGGAAAAGGATGGTTCTGTTCAGTTGCTCTTTGCATCTCTGGATAAACTGACAGAGATTACAGAAACTGACAGAGATTACAGAAAGCTCCATGATAGAATTAACCATCATCTAGTAACTCATATCACAGTGAAGGACAACAGTGAACTCAGTGCTGCAACTGATGGTTCCAGATGCACAAACAGTCTAAAGGTTTCTATGTTTTCTCTGGAGAGAATCTTCTCTCCGACAGCCACAGAGTTTAGGTGGAAAATCAAACCAAAGTCTCATTATATAAGGTTGACTGGATGACAGTGAAAATTCTTCTCCATGCGTGCCTCGGAGGGTGTCAGTGGTTAAGATAAGAATTTGAGTTGGTAAAGAATAGGATCCTGTACCTTGAGATAGAACCCTAAGGAAGCTGAGAACTTTGAACCCTCAGATTCTCAAGAGTTTATCTCACCCGAGTGAGGAAGCAGTACCCTCAGACCAACACCTTGAAAAATTGTCTTTTTCACCATTGACTGAAGAAATTAATTCATTGCCTGTTAAGCCAGCAGTGACTTTCTCTGAAGGAAATGCCAAACAGAAAAATACTCATGTGCCTCAGGGCCCAGCAATAGTTGCTCCTAGACTCATAACTAAGCTTGATGAAAAGCAGATTCCTAGAGGGGAGCTGGAAAGCGTGGTCCATGAGGAGGTGCACTGTACTACTGAAGAGCTTGGTGAGTTTGCTAATTCATTCCAGCAGAGTCTGGGGAATAAATGTGGAAATATGCGTGGTTTTTTAAGGTTGTAGGATAATGAAGGAAGAAACATGAAACTATTATCAGTATTACCCTTTGAGCGGAGATTCTAGGTTTAACATAGAAGCTTGCAGAGTTAAAAAAAAAAAACTTTTTCTGAATGATTAGATGGAGAATTTGCCAAAAGATGGTCCACTGAAAAGAAGTTGGAGATGGCTTATATCCTTTGACTTAGTGTTAATGGGGGGATTTTAAGGCTCAAGGAAGTTTCAATGAATGGTAGAAGGGGCCACGATGTCTAAAACCTAATCCTGCACAATGTGAAGATCCAGAAGACACTTCCTCCTGTAATCCTATGAGATAAAATGGTGAGAATGTCACTAGTGCATTTGAAAAGCTCTGCTGTCACCTTTTCCTTGTGCCAGAACTTAGGGATGGACATGCTGCTACTCACTTGGATTAATTAAGTGGAATAAATTTAATTGGGCACCAAGGGAGCAGGGACCAGGTGGCTTCTCTGAATCACCAAAGGCAAGGTGATTATAGTTATCAAAATGAGCAGCACAGAGAAAATAATGTCCATAATGGCCTGTGATGGCTATTTGTTGTTTTCTGGAATATTGTCTGGAATACATCAAGAATTAACTAAAATCCAAAAATAGAGGGCACTGAAGTAAGGGACATTTTGCTTAATTTCAAGTAGAAAGGTCTTGAGGCCACAAGACATATCTTTTTTTGCCTAGTTTTGTATTGTTTTGAGAGACGGCTTCTCTGTGTAGACCTGACTATCCTGGAACTTTCTCTATGTATATATATTCCAGGCTGATACAAGACACATCTTGCATCTGGGCTACGTTCTGCTGGGAACCTATATAAGGACATGGAAATAAGAACCTTTTCCTCTTTGCCTGCTTGCTCTCACCTTGCTACCATGCCCATTCCTTCACTGACATTGGAACATAAATCTTTGGGATTCCAGCATATACTAAAGACCAGCTGACTTATCCAGCCCTGTGGACAAAGCAACTATGATATTCTTGAAATTTCCATCCACAGCCAGCCATTGTTGAGTAACTGGGCTGCAGCCTCTAAGTCATTCTACTGAGAGATTCATTATGTAATTTCTGTTACTCTACAGAACCTTGACTAATAGAGATTTTGGTACCAGAAGTGGGGTATTGCTGTGACAAACATGACCATGTTTGGGGGAAGATTGTGGGAGGACTTTGGAACATTAGGATAGATGAGCCATTGAATACTGAGAGAAATCAGTGGGCTGTTTTGATAGAGTCTGAAGACAGGTATGTTGAGAGCAGTGCTGACAATGAAGACCTGGCTTATGAAGTTTCTGAGGGAAGCAAAGATTCTAACAGGCCATTTATGGGAAGAATCTGTGGTTCTGGTCAGCAGAAACTGAAGAATGGGCTGGGATTAACAAGAGACCAGAACCACTGAAACCCTCGGATAGTTGATGCAGGTCAGCTGGAGCTGAGAAATAAGTGGTGATTAAGAGGAGACCAGCATCAATGAGGTCAAATTTTCTGGGAAGTGTTTTCTGAGAGTCAGCACACAGAAACTGTGTTCCAGAGGTGGCCAAGATTTTACCTCCCTCTGGCAGCTGAATTTGGTAGTATAAGAGTCACCCAGGTGGTACTGGTTTTAAAGGCATGAAGAAGGTCATGGGCAGCAGCTGAAACTTGGCGCTATAAGAGGCAGGCGAGGCCACAGTGAAGGTGCAGCCTGAGTAGCAGTTTAAAGCCCAGGATTCAAGGAGTCATGCAGGGAAGTTGAGTCATGACACCATGAAGAAAGCTTGGGAGAGCATTTTGTAAAAGTGCAGCACAGTTGCAGCAAGGGACCCCAGCATTTTGGAGATGCAGTACCCTGAGATGACCACAAAGAACAGCAGTATTAGGAGTGGAGCCTGCCCAAGCTTAGAAGACAAGCTGTGTGTGCTGTAGATGGCAGAGCCTAAGAAGTGACTCTGAGTCTTTTGAAGGATCCTAGTAGACCATGGATGATTCTCAGAAATTAGATGCTGAGTTATTTACACTTTGGGAATTTGGTTTTGGTTTGTTCAAGTTGTGACTGTGCTCTGGTTCTTTTTTCTTGAAGTAAGACATAATTTCACTTTTTATAAATTTTAGTTTCTGGGGCTGGAGAGATGGCTCAGCGATTAAGAGCACTGACTGTTCTTGCGAAGGACCTGAGTTCAGTTCCCAGCATCCATATGGCAGCTAACAACTGTCTGTAATTCCAAGATCCAACACCCTTACACAGTTACACCAATTCACATAAAATAAAAATTAAAAAAAAAATTTAGTTTCTAAAAAAAGTGGAACTTTAACAGTTTGTGAACTGTTTTACGTTGTGATGTTGATGCTAATGTATGATTGTGGGGGACGAACAAGTAAGAAATGAATATGGCTTGACAGTGATATGATTGTGTGTCAAGTTGACAAGGGGTTGTCAATGTGACAGAAGATAGAGTCATCTGAAAGAAGGGAACCTCAATTGAGAAATGCCTCAGTAAGATCCAGCTTTGAGGTATTTTTTATTTGGTTATTGGTGGGTGGTGCTCATCCCATTGAGGGTGGTGCTATCCCTGGGCTGATGGTCCTGGGTTCTATAAAAAGGAAGGCTGAACCAAGCTTAACAGCAAGCCAGTAAGAAGCACAGCTTCTGCATCAGCTCCTGTCTCCAGGTTCTTGTCCTGTTTTAGTTTTTGTCCTGACTTTATTTCATGATGAAAATATAAACAAAATAAACACTTCACTCACTTCCAGCTTGCTTTTTGGTCATGGTGATTTATCTCAGCAATACAAGCCTAAGATATTGCCTAACCCATAATAGTCAGCACAGACAAAGTGGTTTTATGGTAGCATGACTTGTATCGACCTTTGGTACTAGCTAATCAATCATGGTTGTTTCTAGGCATAAAATACATAAGCAAATTGGATTTTTGTTTAATTTGTATAAGCATAAAAACTTACAAACAAATGAAAGAAAGGCTGCATCAGATTGTGGAAAAGGGGAATCTCAGCTTATGAATCAATTTCCACACTTGATCCAGAACCCCTTGAAGGGGTGGCCAGATTTCCCTGAGAATGACCTGATGAAACAAATGCAAGTTTTACTATTAGCCTTTTCCAGTCCTTCCAAGATGAATCTATGGCTTTTTACAAGGGTAACTTTACATTGAAGGAAAGGAAATAGTTAGACTTCCCAGGGTTTGTGGATTCTGGTTCTGAATTGATGCTGATTACAGGAGACCCCAGGAAACACTGTGACCTCCAGTTAAAGTAGAGGCTTATGGAGGTCAGGTGATCAATGGAGTTTTGGCTGAAGTCTGACACACAGTAGGTCCAAATGGCCCCTGAACTCATCCTATGTTTATATCCCCAGCCCTACAATGTATAATTGGGATATACATACTTATAAGTTATAAAATTTCTTACATTGGTTCCCACTAGAAAACTATAAAACAAAAGTCCCTACATCCTCATAGCTTCAGCTTCAAACATCATCCTTTAAAATATGAAATAATCTGGGCATAGTGGCACATGCCCTTAATCCCAACACTCTGGAAAAAGAGGCAGATGGATCTCTTTGAGTTCTAGGTCAGTCTGGTTTACAAAGCAAGGTTCAGTACATAGATAGATAGATAGATAGTCTTAGTTTCTGTTGCTTTAACAAAACACCATGACCAAAACTCAAGTTGGAAAGGAAAGGGTTTATTTGTCTTATACTTCCAGATCACAGTTCATTATTGGAGAAAGTCAGAACAGTAACTCAGGCAGGGCTAGAACCTGGAGGTGTGAGCTGATACAGAGGACACAGAGGTGGGGTAGGAGGTTGGTGGGGGGCTGCTTCCTGATTTCCTTCCCCTAGCTTGTTCAGCATGCTTTCTTACAGAACTCAGAGTCACCAGTCCAGGAACTGCAACATGCATCATGGGCTGGACCCTACCTGTTAATCACTAATTGAGAAAGTGCCTTACAGATGGCTCTCATGGAGGCATTTCCTCAACTGAAGCTCCTTCCACTCATGACTCTAGCTCATGTGAAGTTGACACAAAAACCCAGCCAGTGCAAATAAATAAGTAAATAAAAATTAAATAAATTAAAAAATTATAAACATGAGACTGCACCTCCTCCATTGGGCTCCATACTAGGACCCACAGCTTTTAGAAGCTATGTGAGAGATCAGACTGGCCCTAGCAACTCCTCTGCCCACCACCCACTAAATTCCTTTAATCCTTTACAACAACCCCAGAGTGGACTCCATACCCCTGGACCCCACACACCTGCCTACTATTTTGGGAGAAGTCTTTGGCTTCAGAGGCCAGACAGAATCAAAGAATCCCAAGTAAGACACTGTTTACTTCCAAATAATAGTCTTTAAAGCAACACTAGACTGCAACCCTTCCCCTGGGTTCCATACTAAAGCCCACAGCCCCAACAGCCTTACAGGCAGCAAGGCATCCTAGAAACCTCAGAAACCAGACCAGATTGAGAAATCCCATGCCTACAACTTCAGAAGAATTTAGCCTTATTGGAGCATAGGACCTCAGTCCTGGTGGCTGTACTGGAGACTAGGCTGGTCCTACGGACACCAGAGGCCAGACCACATCTAAGAACCCTAGTCTGCATTCCATTGCCTGGTTTCTATAAAACAGTCTCCAATTTCAGAAGAGGACTTTGGCCTTACCAAAGGCCATGCCACATCTAGGGACCCCTAGCTCCACAAAAACCCAGAGCGGACACCCTGCTGAACCCTAAGCACCAGAACCTTTGACCATTTGAGCCAAAAGACCAGAGGGAAAAGAGAAACCAAGGAACAAAACACCCATTGAATAAAGACAAACACGAGAATCAACACCTAGACCCCAAATCATCCCAAATCGTAATATATAAATGCCATGTGTGAACACAATCAATAACAGAAAAGGTAATACGGCATCAGCAGAACCCAGTTAACTTATAACAATAAAACCAGAACAATCCAACACAACTGAAGCAAGGGAAACAAACTTACAATTACTTTATGAAGATAATAAAGGTCCTTAAAGAGAAAATACAAATCTCTTTAAAAATAGAGGAAAAGACAAACAAAAAAGATGAAAAGAAAAATAAATACCTAAAAGAAAAACAGTAAAAAACAAATAAATAAGGGAAGCTCTTCAAGACCTGAAAACGGAAATAGAAACAATAAAGAAAACACAAATGGAGGGAATCATGGAAATGGAAAGTCTGGGTAATTGAGCAAGAACCACAGGTGCAAGCATCACCAACAGAATACAAGGGATGGAAGAAAGAATCTCAGGCATTGAAGACACAATAGAGGAAACAGAGTCATCAGTCAAAGAAAATATTAATCTAAAAATTCCTAACACAAAACATCCAGGAAATCTGGGATATTATAAAAAGACTAAACATAAGAATAATAGGGATAGAAGGAGGAGGAGAAACTCAGCTGAAAAAATATGTTTTTTAAATCATAGAAGAAAATTTTCTACCAATCTAAATAAAGACTTGTCTATAAAATTATAAGAAGCTTACAGACCACAAAATAGATTGGATCAGAAAAGAAAATCCCCTTAACCATGATAATCAAAACATTAAACACACAAAACAAAAGAACATTAAAAGCAGAACTGGGAAAGTAACATATAAAGGCAGACCTATTAGAGTCACATCCAACTTATCAATGAAGATCAGTGAAGAAGGGCCTGGACTGATGTCTTGTAGACCATAAGAGACCACAGACTTATATACTCATCAAAACTGTCAAACACAATAAATAGACAAAACAAGATATTTGAGGACAATATCAAATTTAAACAATATTTATCCATAAATCCTTTTCTACAGAAGGTACTACAAGGAAAAGCGCAGCCCAAGGAAGTTAACTACACACACAAAAACATTGACAATAGGTAATCTCAAGCCAGGAAAACCCAAGGAAAACATGAAGACACACACTTCCAACAACAGCAACAAAATAACAGGAATTGACAATCACTGGTCATTAATATCCTTCAATATCAATAGACTCAATTCATCAATAAAAACACAGGATGTCAAATTGGACACGAAAATGTTATCAACATTTTGCTACATAAAAAAAACTCACCTTAACAAAGACAGATATTACTTCAGAATAAAGGGTTGGAAAAGATCTTCCAATCAAATGGACCTAAGAAGCAAGCTAATATAGCTATACTAAAATCTAACAAAATAGACTTCCAACCAAAGATAATCAAAAGAGATGGAAAAAGCACTTCACACTCATCAAGGAAAAAAAATCAGCAAGATGATGTCTCACTTCTGAACATCTATGCCCCAAATGTAAGAGCACCCGTTTTGTAAAAGAAACATTAATAAAGCTCAAATCATACATAGAACCCCACACATTAATAGTGAGAGACTTAAACACCCCACTCTTACCAATGCACGAGTCATCCAGACAGAAACTAAACAAATAAATAATGGAATTAATAGACATTACTACTGAGACAGACCTAACAAATACCTACAATACATTTCACCCAAACAACCAAAAAGAATATCATATCTTCTCAGCTCTGCATGAAACCTTCTCTTAAATTGATGATATACTTACTTGGCCACAAAGCAAGTCTCAACAAATACAAATACAAAAAATAATATAATTCCCTATATCTTATCAGACCACCAAGGAGTAAAGCTAGACAACAGCAGAAACAATAAAAACCCTACAAACTCGAGGAAACTCAACAGTTCTCTACTGAGTTACCTCGGGTCAAGGAAGAAATAAAGAAAGATGTTAAGAACTTCCTAAAAATCAAGAAAAAATAAATGTACAGCATACACAAACTTATGGGACACAATGAAAGCAGTGCTAAGAGAGAAGTTCATGGCATTGAATGGCTTCATGAAGAATTTGGAGAGATCCCATACTAGCTACCTATCAGCTCACCCGAAAGCTCTAGAACAAGGAGAGCAAACACACCTAAGAGGAGTAGATGGCAGGAAGTAGTTAAACTAAGGGCTGAAATCAATAAAATAGAAACAAAGGATAAAACAAAAATCAATGAAACAAGGAGTTGGTTCTTGGAGAAGATAACAAAATAGATAAATCTTTATCCAAACTTGTTTGTTGTAGAATAGGGCCTTAAGGTCAAGGAAATTGGCTCAAACCATTTGCCAAGGCAAGCACATAATGTACTTCCTCATGAGCCTACCTGGAGTCTGCCTGAGGCCCTAGCAACAGATACTGTCCAAAGTTCATGACTGTGACAGCCAATGAAGAGTGACCACTTGATGTCACTAGATCTGGATGCAGCTTAGGTTCTGGGAAGAGGGTAGATAAGCCTCTCCCCATTGCTGAATAAAAGAGTCAGCCATTTGCTCTTCACCTGACTCCCCTTGTCTGAGATGCTGACACCGAGTCTTCTCATCATGAGGAAGACATTAGGACCCTGGTCATCAGCAACATCTGGTACCCAATATTGTGGCTGTTTCCCAGCACTGGTTCTGCTCATCTCTCTCTCCTCACTCAAGGTGCTTGACAGCACCCCCAAAATGGTGTACTTCAATGAGAAGGCCCCTCAGTGTTGTATGCTTTCAGCCTTCAGCAGCTAAGTGTTGGGACCCATTTCTTTTCTTCGTTTGTATTGTCTGTCATGTTTATCTGCCTCTCCAGTTAGGAAGCACACTTTTTCTGTTTTGTCTTGCCCAGAGCCTCTGCATGGAGCCTGAGCCCCTCAGGAGGTGGAACCAAGGCTTGGCTCCCAAATACCATCCCTTGTCCAGAGATACCATGTGGGCATACGGCTGTGGAACACACACACACAAAAAAAAAAAAAAAAAAACCACAGAAATCCTCCACTAAGCACAATACAAAAAGATCCAACACAATTTTCTAATTTTTCGCCCCTGTTGAGTTCCATCTTCTCTCTGACTGCTGCTAACCTACTGTTTCCCTCTACAAAATGCGTAGCCTTTTTATAAGCCCTGCCTCTCCCATGTCAGATCTCTCTATGGCATCTGATGAGGAGACAGACACACAAGACAGTTCAGACCCCTCAAAATCTATTCAAGATAATGCAACCTTCATGAAGACCCCATGCACATCTCCTCACTCTGATCCACCACCACTTCAGGCGGCTATGCCTCTGCCAAGGTATTCTTGGGGTCAGGCTACCCGGTACCCACTTGCCTTAGGAGGTGGCCACACTCCTGAGGCCCCAGTCTGTGCCACTGCCAGTCTGTAAGCCCACAAAAACCTTACAACCAGCAATGAATCCCCACTACCCTAGCTACCCTCTCCCTCATTCAGAAGACAGCCAATGAAATAGGTCTAGATTCCCCCTACTCTTCACAAGTCCTTGGTAAATGGTTCATGTGGTTACAAACTTATTTGGACCATTTGCTTAAAGCTGTGTTGGAGTCTGTGGTCTTTCTCAGAGATTGGTCTGATCATCTAAGGTCCTAAATAGAGATGGCAAGGCCTTTTTGATGACATTGAGGTTCATGAAATGACAAGCCTTATAGGCTGTGACCCTGAATGAGAACCCCAGGCCCAGGCAAACATCTTGCTTAACATCCCAGTGGCTTCTGGGCTAAGCTCCTGGTCCAGCTGAGAGTTGGGGAGAAGAGCCTGTATGAGCAAGGGGATAGGGATTATGAGGAAAATTTCCACACAGATGGCTGGCTGGAGCTCTGGGGAGCTCACTAAATCAAGAACAGCCACTGGGAAACCATCAGGAAAAGGAACTAGGCCCTCCAAGGATAGGCTACTGTGGATTGACATGGGCAGTATGTGGAGCCTTGAGTGGAGGGATCAGACTGTGTTCCTGTGCATAGGCTGGCACCTTGGAGCCCATTCCCTACAAAGGAATACCTAACCCAGTCTTGACATTGGGATGAGAAAATCGGACTTGCCTGGAGTGGATGCTGAGCTAATCCACCTTGGGACTTCATGCACTTTTTGGGGAGGGGATGGAGGGATGGAGGGGGGAGGGGGGAGGCTGAAGGCTGACTGGGAGGGATTGGGGGGAGGGAAGAAAGGGGGAGCAGGAGAATACATGGATAAAAAAGAGTTTTTTGTAAATTAAAAAAAAATTCCAGTGACCTATGATATGTCCACAGAGGGTAGGGAATGTGTTCATTCTGTACACCAGTCACAGATTGACTTGAATGCCAACTTTCAACAGGTCTTGGACCTGGCCTTCAAGACCCTCAGAGCCTGTAATCCCTGGACCCTTTGGCTTACTTTCACAATCTTATCCAACAGCCAGGGGAGCTCTTCATCAACTTCCTGACCTGGGTCAGAGACAGTAAAGCACAAAGCAAGCCCTGGCCCCACTAGGTAAATATTGATCAAGCAATTGGTTTAGAAAGAACTTCATGTCCCCATCTGTAATGCAGTTGCAGCCATACACAATGAGGACATTCATAAACGGGTGCTGACCACCAGAGATCTTGACCCAGCATCGACCCCATTGCTGCTCTTACTGCATCCCTGGATGCTCTCCTTGCAAACAGGCAGCATGCTAATGACACCCCCAAGGGTCCCAGGTAGATAGACCTCTTGGGTATGTGGCAAGCCAGGCCATCTGCAGCATGACTGCCCCCAAGCAGAACCTAGGATACAATGCCCCAGGTGCAATAAGAGATTTTGTTGGGGAAAGAATTGCAGATCACAGCCAGCTGAGGCATAGGCTCCTTTAAACTTCAGGTGTGGTGTTCCTCAGTAACACCAGCAAAAGGCAGTTTTTTTCAATCCAAAAATTTATTGGACATTGCCAATCTTTCCACACTCCCCCTTAATGACCATTTTTTCTGATAGATAGCATGCCAAAGGCTTGGTGAAGATGAGTGCAGACACCACCATATTAACCAAGACTGAGATGCTTTCCTCATTGGAAATTTAAACTCACCTCCCATCAGTGGTTGTAAAATGACCACTCACTCATTCAGTCCATTGGAAGGATCTTGATGGCAATTGGGAAACCATTCACCATATCTTTTCCACAGTACCTAGGAACCATGGGGCAAAGATATGTTGGAGGATATGACTGTTTTCTTAACTACAGATGACAGGGCCTTTTTTATTACATTGAGATCCATTAAAAGGCAAGCCTTGCAAGCTGCAACTCTGGATGAGATTTAAATACCAATTCTAAGGGCCACTGTCTACACAAGATCCACTGTAATTGAAGCCGTAGTTCCATGACGTGGCTCTGGGATCTATCCAGATGTGGAACACCACTACCCATGAGTCAACAACCTTACAACTAAAAACAAAAAGCAGCAGAAGCAACTGCCACCAGGGATACAGCAACAGTGGAATAAGAACATCAGTCTCCCTATACAGAAATGGGAAGGAGCCAGTCACCCTTATGCTCCTGTTTCCTTTGGTCCTCACTGCCTCATTTGACCTGGGACAAAATGAGACTTGATGTTCCCACATAATCCGAAACAGTTATCTTCCAAAACAGATATTCTTAGCATGTTACCTGGTCCAGTAATCTCCTGTGGTTTCACTGCTGCTACCTTAACCATGAAAACTCTTATAAAGGACAACATTTAATTGAAGTGATTTGCTATTCAGAGATTTAAACTATTATCATCCTGGTGGAAAGCATGGTGTCATGCAGGCAGACATAATGCTAGAAAAGGAACTGAGAGTTCTATATCTTTATTTCTACATCTGCAGCATGAAGTGAACTGTCTTGAACTTCTGAGACCTAAAAGCCCCGCTCCCCCAGTGAAATACTTCCTCCAACAAGGCTACACCTCCTATTAGTGCCACTTTCCACGAGTTTATGGGGCCATTTCTTTCAAACCAACATACCCCCCTCTGGCTATTTTTACTACCTGGAGCATGGGATATTAATAATTTTTTCCTGAGTTTTTGTGAAGTGTCAAGGTTCTAGCTCCAAGATAGTGGCAGTGTACTCTCAGGGGCACCCTCTTGTGGACATACATGCTCTTGCCTTTCAGCAGAGTTGAAAGAAGTTCAGGTTGTTGCTTCCTTCCAAATATCAATGTTCAGAGGGCTCCTGAGCTCCCAGCCTGCCTTCTCTGTACTTACTTGTATTTACTGAATATGCATCTTCTGCTCCTCTCTGCAAAGGCTAACTCTCAACTCATATTTCTTATTATCTCCCGATAGAATTAATCTTTACAAAAGAAAAACCCTAGCTCATCCCAGCACCCTTAGATGTCCCTCACCTGCCCTATCCCCTTAGCCGCCCCCTTGCTCCATCCAGGAACCTCACTAAAATAAGTGAAGGTCACAGAGGGCTGGCTTGAGCCTGTCTCCAGTGGGATTTCTGGCTGAATATATGGGAAGAGATAATGAAGACAATCAAGTGGGATTTTCCAGGGACTTAGGAGGGTGAAATAAGACATAGCAGAGAGATAGCAGTAATCTACAGTGTAAATATTATAAAACAGAGATGATTAGTCACAGGGTTAGCCTGTGACAAACTGTAGGTCTTATCCCCGACATTCCACACGTTGGACAGTCATGTGACCAAAAGCATCCTCTCATTGCCATGTTTGAGCTGACACTCAAGTTTCTTCCCCCATGAAGGTTACAACCTGGCTTCAGAAAGTCCCTCCTGTTGGGCCCTGTCATCTGACGGGCAGATTGGGAGGTCAAAGATTCATTAGGAGGATCAAGAGTTGTTCTTTTTGTGGGTAAGCCCAAGGCTTCACACCTCTGGGTGGGAATGAATCCTGTCCATCACCTGAGCAATGGGTATATGTTGTCCTTTTTGTGGGTAAGCCCAAGGCTTCACACCTCTGGGTGGGAATGAGTCCTGTCCATCACCTGAGCAATGGGTATATGTTGTCCTTTTTGTGGGTAAGCCCAAGGCTTCACACCTCTGGGTAGGAATGAGTCCTGTCTATCACCTGAGCAATGGGTACATGTTGTCCTTTTTGTGCGTGAGCCCAAGGCCTCACACCTCTAGGTGGGAATGATTTCTGTCCATCACCCAAGCAGGAAGGTATATGTTGTCCTTTCTGTGGGTGAACCCAAGGCCTCACACCTCCAGGTGGGAATGATTTCTGTCCATCACCCAAGCAGGTAGGTATATGTTGTCCTTTCTGTGGGTGAACCCAAGGCCTCACACCTCCAGGTGGGAATGAGTCCTGTTCATCACCCAAGCAGTTGGGTACGCATTGTCCTTTCTGTGGGTGAGCCCAAGGCCTCACACCTCTAGGTGGGAATGATTTCTGTCCATCACCCAAGCAGGTAGGTATATGTTGTCCTTTCTGTGGGTGAGCCCAAGGCCTCACACCTCCAGGTGGGAATGAGTCCTGTTCATCACCCAAGCAGGAAGGTATATGTTGTCCTTTCTGTGGGTGAACCCAAGGCCTCACACCTCTAGGTGGGAATGATTTCTGTCCATCACCCAAGCAGTTGGGTACGTGTTGTCCTTTCTGTGGGTAAGCCCAAGGCCTCACACCTCCAGGTGGGAATGAGTCCTGTTCATCACCCAAGCAGTTGGGTACGCATTGTCCTTTCTGTGGGTGAGCCCAAGGCCTCACACCTCTAGGTGGGAATGATTTCTGTCCATCACCCAAGCAGTTGGGTACGTGTTGTCCTTTCTGTGGGTAAGCCCAAGGCCTCACACCTCCAGGTGGGAATGAGTCCTGTCCATCCATCACCTGAGGAATGGGTACGCATTGTCCTTTCTGTGGGAGAACCCAAGGCCTCACACCTCTGGGTGGGAATGAACCCTGTTCATCACCCAAGCAGTTGGGAACATGTGGCAAAACTGTTCTTTCCCTTCCAAGATGTTTCTTGTCTAATTCACTAGCTAGGGTAACTTCAAGGCCTATTGACCGTGTTGAGTCTGAGGTGAAGACCACAACCAGGCACAGCACCAGCAAGTTCCTACTTTCAGAACTGTGCTTAGTATCTGTGATGTTTTCCAAATGTCTTTGTCACAATCATTGAAGTCTATTTTTATTTCTGAGTTCTCCTCCTGAAACAGATGCTCTCAACATTGATGAGATAGAGGGTAAGATGAAGTTCAGGGCCTGTGTTGACAGGAAGTTGATCTGTACAGCCAGTTCTCACCTCAGGGTACCATTCAGGATGTCACTAGGTACTGGGGAGGAAGCCAGCCTTGATCTCTGCTTGGAAATGCTCACCATATCCAGGAAGGCTTTTGGGTGAACCAGATTCTTCTGCCTAACACTATTTCAAAGCAGTGTATTACATATGATAGATTACAGTGTCAACATAGGGACCATGGCCACATTTTTGTGGATCTTTTCAAAGTATTATATAAAAATAAAGTAATTTCAAAATACAGAGCTCTAACTCTGGGAATGGAAAGGTCATGTGCAAAATCTAGAAAAAATATGTTAAAATTTTATTAGGAAATAGTTATGTCCTTCTTAACATATCATCCATTGCTGTTTTAGGAATGCTATAGGAGGGCTAGTTTGGGGGGCAGGAGAGAGGGGGAGGGAGGAGGGAACATCTGCCAAGCAATGTTGTGTGTATATATATTATATATTTAATAAAACTTAAATATTGGGGAGAGAGCACTTAGTCAAATTTTAGGCAGAGAACTCAAAAAAAAATTTGAACTTTAAATATAAAAATAAACAACTAAGTTAGTCACACACACCTTTAATCTTAGCATAAGGAGAGCCGGGAGTGGTGACCTCCACCTTTGATCCCACAACTCCAAAGACAAAACTTCCTCTGTTTCTATAAGTTTAAGGCTACACACCATTAATCCTAACCTAGATGGGTATATGAAAACTTGTAGAAACCCAGAGAGAACAACAGCAACTAGGAGTGACTGGGAAAAGCAACTAAAAACAAGACTAAAAAAGTTACAAGACAGCAAAGTAAAAATTAAGTATAGCGCTTCCTTTCTCTAATGTTTCAGCTTCCCATGAAATTTAACTCTAAATCTCATTTATAATACTGTAATGTTGGGAATAATACATGAGCTTTTGTATGGTTTGATGACTCTCTAGAGAAGCCTGATTTTTGTCTAACGAAAGTAAATCAAAACAACACATTTACAACTGCTCATTGTAAAAAAAAACCTCAAGTTTTCAGAGACCCAAAAAGCTCAATTTCTAATATCCAGTCATATATCATGACTTACACTTGGAAGGCTGGAGGCAAGATGATCATAAATTAAAGGATAGTCTGGGAAATATAGTAAATTCTGGACAAGCCTGGGCTACAGAAATTGTAAACTTCTGTGGTTGTTATACCTAAAGGAGATGCATAAAGTGTCTTTCTCTCGGATATTTAAAATGAAACAGGGAAGCCTTTGAAACTCAGACTCCTGTCCAGAGCAGAGTCAGAGGTGAGGAGATTCCAGCTCCTGGGTCACCCATCCAAAGAATTTCTCTCTAGGATCAGGGTCACACCCAAGAGTCTGATCTCAGATTCTTGCCAGCAGATAGGCCCTAGGCTTTAGATGTGAGGGTTCTCCTCTAGCAACCCCTAAAAGAAGAGACCTTCCACAGCCAGGCCCAGCCTCCAGGGTGAACTACATCATCAGAGAAGGTCTAAGGCTTTGACTCAGACCCATGTCCAGAGCTGAGTCAGAGATGGAGCAGACCTCATGCTCAGCGCAGAAAGGAGACACAAAGCCCCCTAGCCACAACTGCATAGGAGCTGAATAATTGTGAACCACTGAAGCCATGGGCAGACACCAGTGCAAAAATACATATGACAATATGAAGAACAACAAAGCAACACCAGAAGAAACTGATGATTCTACAACTACAAGACCTGAACAGAGCAATGAAGAGGAAACAGAAGGAAACAACAGCAAAAACATCTTTATGAAGATTATTGAAGCCTTCAAAGAGGATATAAAAAATTCCCTTAAAGAAATAGAAGAAAATACAAACAAAAAATTGGAAGAGATGAACAAATCCTTGAAAGAAAATCAAGAAGAAGAAAACCAAAAAATGAAAGAAACACTTCAGGAACTAAATATTAAAATAGAAGAAATGAAAAAGTCATAAAATGAGGCAAAGGTGGAAATAGAAAATCTGAATAAAAGAGCTGGAACTACAGATACAAGCATAACCAACAGAATCCAAGAGACGGAAGAGAGAATCTCTGGAGAGGAAGACTCAATAGTATAAATAAAAAAAACCCACTAAAACCAAGTCATAACACAATATGTTCAGGAAATTTGAGACACCATGAAATGACCTAACCTGAGTATAATAGGAAGAGAAGGAGAAGAATTACCAGCACAAATGCACAGATAATGTATTCAATAAAATCATAGAAGAAAACCTTCCCAACTTAAAGAAGGAAATGCCTATAAAGGTGCAAAAAGCTTACAGAACACAAAATATATTTGACCCCCCAAAAATACTCCACTCAAAACATAATAATGCAGCCACAAAACATACAGAACAAAAAAAAAATTTAAGAGCTGCAAAAGAAATTGGCCAACTTACCTATAAAGGCAGACCCATCAAAATAACACCTGAATATACAAAGTAAACAATGAAAGCAAGAAGGTCTTGGTCAGACATTATACAGACACTAAAAGAGAATGACTGCCATTCTAGACTATTACACCCAGCAAAACAATCTATCATCATAGATGGAGTAAACAAGATATTTCATGACAAAGTCAGACTTAAAAAAATACCTATCTACAAATCCAGCCCTTCAGAAAGCATTAGAGGGAAAACTCCAACCTAAGGATCCCAGATACACCAAAGAAACCACAAACAATCAATAATCCCACAGAAGAAAAGCCCAGAGGAAGGAAATACATGCAAGCTACCACCAAAAATAACAGGAAATATCAACCAGTAGTCACTAATATGCTTTAATATCAATGGACTCAACTCACCTATAAAAAGACACACACTAACAAGATGGATACAAAAACAGAAGCCATCCTTCTGCTGCATGCAAGAAACACACCTCAACTTTAAAGACAGACGAAGGCTCAGAGTAAAGGGTTGGGAAAAGATTTTCCAAGCAAATGGCCCTAAGAAACAACCTGGGGTTGCCATCCTAACATCTAAAAAAATAGACTTCAAACTAAAATCAATTAAAAGAGACCAGGATAGACATTTCTTATTAGTCTCAGGAAAACTTGATCAAGATGAGATTTCAATTCTAATATTCATGCACCTACAATAAGGACACCTGTCCATGTAAAAGAAACACTACTAAAGCTCAAATCCCACATCAATTCTCACACCCTAATAGTATGAGACTTTAATATCCCAATTTCACCCTTGGATAGGTCAACCAGAAAGAGCCTCAACAGAGAAATAAGGAATCTAACAGAGGTTATGATGCAAATGGATTTAATAGATATTTATAGAAGCTTCCAGCCAAACACAAAAGAATATACATATTTCTCTGCACCACATGGAACATGGTCTAAAATTTACCAAATAATTGGTTGTAAAGCAAATATTAACAGATACAAAAAAATGAAAATAATTCCTTGTATCATGTCAGACCACCAGAGCCTAAAGTTAGCATTCAACAACATCAAAAATCACAGATAGCCTACCAACCCATAGAAACTGAACATCACTGAATTGAATCATCTCTAGGTCAAGGAAGAAATTAAGAAAGAAATCAGTCTTCCTACAATTTAATGAAATGAATCCACACCATACTCAAACTTGTGGGACACAATAAAAGCAGACTTCAGAGGAAAATTCATAGCACTAGATGCCTATATGAAAAACCTAGAGAAAGTCCACACTAGGGAACTAAAAGCACAGCTGAAAGACTTAGAACATTTAGAAGCAAACTCACATAGAAGGTATAGATGGGAGGAAATAAACATAGAGCTCAAATCAATATAATTGAAACAAAAAGAACAATACAAAGAATCAATGAATAAAAGAGTTGGTTCTTAGAGAAAGTCAGCAAGATAGATAAACCCTTATCCAAACTAACCAAAAGCAGACAGAGTGTGTCCAAATCAACAAAATCAGAACTGGAAAGGGGAACATAACAACAGATCCCCAGTAAATCCAGAGAATTATCATGTCATACTTTGAAAATCTATACTCCACCAAAATGGAAAACCTAGAAGAAATGGACAGCTTTCTGGACAGATACCATTTACCAAAATTAAATAAATCAGGATCAGATTACATACCTGAACAGACCTATAACCCTAAAGTAAATTGAAGCTGTCATTAAAAGCCTCCCAAGTAGAAAAAGCCCAAGTCCAGATAGTTTCAGTGCAGAATTCTACCAAACATTCAAAGAACTATTACAATATTCCTCAAAATGTTTCACACAGTAGAAACTGAAGGAATATTGCCACACTCTTTTTATGAGGCCACAATTACCCTGTTACCCAAGGCACTCAAAGATGCAAAAAAGAAGGAGAATTACAGACCAATTTCCCTCATGAACATTGATGCAAAAATTCTCAACATAATTCTGGCAAACTGTATACAACAACGTATAAAAAATATCATCCACCACAATCAAGTAGGCTTCATTCCAGAAATGCAGAATACTTTAACATACAAAAAACCATAAATGTCATCCATCATATAAACAAACTGAAGGAAAAAAATCACATGATCATATCCTTAGATGCTGAAAAAGCCTTTGACAAAATACAACACTCCTTTATGATAAAAGCCCTGGAGAGATCGGGAATACAGAGAAAAATACCTAAATATAATAAAGGCAATTTACAAGAAGCTGACAGCCAACATCAAACTTAATGAAGAAAAACTCAAAGCAATCCCACTAAAATCAGGAACTAGACAAGGATGTCCTCTCACTCATTATCTATTCAATATAGTTCTTGAAGTTTTAGCTAAAGCAATAAGAGAATGAAATGAGATTAAGGAAATACAGATTAGAAAAGAAGAAGTCAAAATATCTCTATTTGCAGATGATATGATTGTATGCATAAATGATCCACAAAATTCTACCAGGGAACTTCTACAGCTGATAAACACCTTCAGCAATGTAGCAGGATACAAGATTAGCTCAAAGAACTCAGTAGTCCTCTTATAGACTAAAGATAAAAGGGCTGATAAAGAAATAAGGGAAACATTTCCCTTTATAATAGCTGCAAATAGCAAGCATTAAATAACTTGGAGTAACTATAACCAGAGAAGTAACAGATCTATTTGAGAAAAACGTTAAATCACTGAAGAAAGAAATTGAAAAGGATATCAGAAAATGGAAAGCTCTCCCATGTTCCTGGATAGGTAGAATCAACATAGTAAAAATGGCAATTCTACCAAAGTAATCTACAGATTCAACACATTTCCCATCAAAATCCCAACACAATATTTCCTGGACCTTGAAGAACAAAACTCAATTTTATTTGAAATAACAGGAAAGCCAGGATTGCCAAAACAATTTTACTCAACCAAAGAACCTCAGGAGGCATCACCATCCCTGACTTCAAGTTATACTATAGAGCTACACTAATAAAAAATAGCCTGGTACTGGCATAAAAAACAGATTTGTGGATCAATGTAATCTAATTGAAGTCCCTCACATTAACACAAAAACCTATGGACACCTGATCTTTGAATATAAGGCCCAAAATATTCAATGGAAAAAAGATAGTGTCTTTTACACAAATGGTGTTGGCATAGCTGGATAGCAGTGTATAAAAAACTGCAAATTGATCCAACCCTATCATCCTGCACAAAACTCAAATCCAAGTGGATCAAAGACCTCAACATAAACCCAGCCGCATGAAACCTGATAGAAAAGAAACTGGGGGTCGGTTCCGGTTCTGGTTCCAGTTCTGGGACCAGGTGCTGTCTGCAGAGCATGTTCCAGCCCACTCTGGAGCAGGCAGAGATAAACTCTACCTGTCATGGTCCCCCCAGCTGCTGCTGAGGGAATTAGCACGGCTACCCACCTCCAACTGAGCAAACAGATGAGGACTGGGGACCCTGAAGGACAGACTCAGACCCCGCCCAGAGGTGAGCAGGGGTCAGATATCTCGGTAAAAACCTGCCATGAGATATGTTTTAAATGGGGCTTATTTTGTGAAAATCACTTATAAAACAGAGATAGTGTTAAGAGAAAATGAAGGGATAAGGTTGTAGCGCATCGGAGCATGTAGAATGTTTTCTGTATGATGTAAATAAATAACTGTTTAGACCCATGCAAGACACCGTAGAAGTGGGTGGAGAGCCAGAGGCAGCCAGGTAGAAAAAGAGGGTAGACTTAACTCACTCTCGATCAGACGCCCAAGAGGAACAGACATGTAGAGATACTGACTAGCCATGGGCTAAAAGCCACGTGGTAAACAAATTAATAAAAATAAGTTAAATTAAAATAAAAAAACTAGCTAATAATAGACATAAAATATAGGCCAAACAATGTTAAAATATATAAGCATGTGATTTCATTTCTTTTAAGAGACAAAAGCCACAGACACACAAACCAAGTTCCAAACCATCGACGCCACACGCACACTAAACGCAAACCTCCAGACCCAAATCAAAAAAAAAAAAACTTTTCACAACAGTCAGCAGACCCGAGCGCCTTTATCCCTGCCAGGGAGAGGAGACTTGAGTTCCTGTCGGTTCCGGTTCTGGTTACGGGACCAGGTGCTGTGTGCAGAGCGTGTCCCAGAGCACCCTGGAGCAGGCGGAGATAAACTCTGCCTGTCACAACCCCCCCCCCCCCAGCTACTGCTAAGGGAGTTTGCACAGCCGCCACCCTGCCTCTAATTGGTTAAACAGAGAAAGATAGAAGACTTGAAATTCAGTCCCCTGCACAGTGCAGAAGTAGTGATTGAGCAGACCTTTTCCTCAGAGGTCACAGGAGGCACATAAGCCCGAGTGCCACAACTGACCAGGAGCCACCTAATCGTGAACCACTGAAGCCATGGGCAGATGCCAATGCAAAAACTTACATAATAATATAAAGGACAACAAGGTAACTCCAGAAGAAAGTGGCGATCCTACAAATACAACACCTGAACTGAGCAATGAAGAGGAAACAGAAGGAAGCATTACCAAAAATTCCTTTTTGATGATCATCAAAGCTCTCAAAGAAGATATGAAAAATAGCCTTAAAGAAATAAAAGAAAATACAAACAAAAAATTGGAAAAGATGAACGAATCTATGAAAGAAACATGTCAGGAACTAAAAAAAGAAATAGAAGCAATAAAAAAAGGCACAAAATGAGGCAAAGATAGAAATAGAAAATCTGAAGAAAACAGCTGGAACCACAGATACAAGCATAACAAACAGAGTTCAAGAGATGGAAGATAGAATCTCTGAAGTGGAAGATTCAGTAGCTCAAACAGATATATCAGTCAAAGAAAATAGTAAAACTAAAAAAGCCATAACTCAAAATGTGCAAGAAATTTGGGACACCATGAAAAGACCTAATTTGAGAATAATAGGAATAGAAGAAGGAGAAGAATACCAGCTCAAAGGCACAGATAATGTTTTCAATAAAATCATAGAAGAAAACTTCTCTAACCTGAAGAAGAAAATGCCTATAAAGATACAAGAAGCTTACAGAACACCAAATAGATATGACCCCCGAAAAAAGTCAGCACGTCACATTAGAATCAAGCCACAAAACATACAGAACAAAAAAAAAAATTTAAGAGCTGCAAAAGAAAGGGCCAACTTACATATAAAGGCAGACCCATCAGAATAACGCCTGACTATTCATTGGAAATGATGAAAGCTAAAAGGGCTTGGTCAGAAGTTATACAGATGCTAAAAGAGCATGGCTCTCAAACTAGAATACTATACCCTGCAAAATTATCAATCACCATAGATGGAGTAAACAAGATATTTCATAACAAAGTCAGACTGAAAGAATATCTATCTTGCTTTAGCTTGTTTATATGATGGATAATATTTACAGTTTTTCATATGTTAAACCAGCCCTGCATTTCTGGGATGAAGCCTACTTGGTCGTGGTGGATGATATCTTTTATACATTGTTGTATGCAGTTTGCCAAAATTTTGTTGAGAATTTTTACATCAATATTCATGAGGGAAATTGGTCTGTAATTCTCCTTCTTTGTTGTGTCTTTGAGTGGCTTGGGTATTAGGGTGATTGTGGCCTCATAAAAGGAATTTGGCAATATTCCTTCAGTTTCTACTGTGTGAAATAATTTGAGGAGTCACGGTAGTAATTCTTCTTTGAATGTCTGGTAGAATTTGGCACTGAAACCATCTGGACCAGGGCTTTTATTTTTGGGGAGGTTTTTAAAGACAGCTTCAATTTCCTTAAGGGCTATACACCTGTTTAGGTAATTAATCTGATCTTCATTTAATTTTGGTAGATGGTATCTGTCCAGAAAGCTATCCATTTCTTCTAGGTTTTCCATTTTTGTGGAATACAGATTTTCAAACTATCATCTGATAATTCTCTGTATTTCCTGGAGGTCTGTTGTTATGTCCCCCTTTTTGTTTCTGATTTTGTTGATTTGAACACTTCTCTCTGTTTTTTGATTAGTTTGGCTAAGGGCTTATCTATCTTGTTAACTTTCTTTTTTTCACTTTTTTTTCCTTCTTTATTTTGTATTTAACAAAAAAACAGTAACATGAATTTAAACTGAGGAAAAGTTAACAATAACTATGAACAGGATAAGAATCATAAGCATGGCTTATCAAGGATGGAAATGCAAATAAGATTGCTATACATATATTTACTATGTGTTCAGCTTTCCCTCTGAAATTTTTTTTCCCATCCCTGTATATCCTCATTCAAGGTCCCTTCCCCTCCCACCACATCTTGACATTCCTCTTCTCTGCAACTCCCCATCCCTTCACTGGGCAGGGAGCAGAGAGTCCTATGGTCCCACGAACCCAAAAATGCTTGCATCAGTCTCAACTCTTGGCCAAATCCAGTTTTGTCCCCTCTCCCTCAAGAATGAATCTGGTATTCCAATAGTTGGAGTGGGGTTCGAAGGGTCAGTCCAGGGTGTTTCTGATTCCAAGCTGTTCAGTGGTTGTGGTTTGCCAATTGGGCATGTTTGACTTTTTTTTCTTGTTTGTTTGTTTAAAGACCACTACTGAGTGAGTACATCCCCTGCTTATCTCTCTGAGATGGTGATACTTCGCTCAGGAGGATATTCTCCAAATCCATCCATTTGCCTGCGAATTTTAGGATATCATTTTTTCTTACTGCTGAGTAGTATTCCATTGTGTAGATGTACCACAGTTTGTTAATCCATTCTTCAGTAGAGGGACATCTAGGTTGTTTCCATGTTCTTGCTATTACAAATAATGCTGCTATGAACATAGTTGAGCTAATACCTTTGGAGTGTGAATGTGCCTCTTTAGGGTACACACCCAGAAGTGGTATTGCTGGGTCCTTGGGGAGATTGATTCTCAATTTTCTGAGAAACCTCCATATTGTATTCCAAAGTGGCTGAACAAGCTTACAATCCCACCAACAATGGAGGAGTGTTCCCCTTGCTCCGCATCCTCTCCAGCATAGGCTGTCATCTGTACCTTTTATCTTAGCCAATCTAACAGGTGTTAGGT
>PVIH01016447.1:0-45642 GCA_004025045.1 Sigmodon hispidus
TTTTTTTTTTTTTTTTTTTTTTTTTTTTTTTTAAATTTTTTTTGATTTATTTATTTATTATGCATACAGTTTTACAGAAGAGGGCGCCAGACCTCATCATAGATGGTTGTGAGCCACCATGTGGTTTTGCTGGGAATTGAACTCAGGACCTCTGGAAGAACAGTCAGTGCTCTTAACCTCTGAGCCATCTCTCCAGCCCGAGAACACAATTTTCTTGCCAGTTTGGTAAAAGCCACAGACCCACAGCCAGAGCCTTACCTAAAAACGACGAAAGGAGGACTAGGAGCCTGTTGGTATCTTCATCTCCGAAACACGCCGCTGCGTTGGTGATGTTCTCACTAAAGTTCCACAAGGCCTTGCACACCAAGCAGGCTAGCTGCCAGTCGCCAGGACCAAACTCTCTCAAGCAGTCCACCAACCTGAGTGAGGAATGTCGAGCAGGAGGGTTAGCAGATCGGGATTTGTCTTGATGTTTTATATCTCTGGTATGATGGCTAGCCTTCTGAACTCCACGTAATCATGCTCTAAGTCTCTATCTACACATTTAACTGACTACAGAGTTTTCACTCAGGTGCCTCTGAATTGCGGTAAGTGGCCAGTAGATTCTTAACCCTTTCTGAACCTTCACTGCTCTACGGGAATGATGGAAGGGCCCAACCTCCCAGGACAAACATGTCCCCAGTATCTGGAGGGTTAGGAGTCCATGCCTTACTTACTTTTTAATGCCTCCACCTTCCTTCAGAATGGCACGCTTGTCTTTATCCACGGTGAGGTTTAGGAGAACCCCACAGGCGGAAAAGCAAATGTCCTGGTGCCTGGCTTCTAGCAGCGCGATCATGAACTTGTGTACTGGGAGAGCAAGGAACAAATGCAGACTAGTCAAAGCTTGAGCCCCAGCTTGTTTTACAAATGGGGTGGGGGTGAGGGGTGGAACAGGGGTGGGAAAGTGGGAAGCCATGGCTTGCAACACTGGAACCTAGGTTAGTGTGCTGAACCCATCCCGCCTATGTTTATCCAACTGTGATACATAATATCCACTGCTCCTAGAGCCCATTTCTGCCTCCCCCAGCCTCTGGCCCTATTACGGCTATCACTGATCCAACAGGAGCCTCCTCCGTAGGTGGGAGTCTCCACTGGTGACATTTGTCCCTACTTCTGGTTGTTCTCAAGGCCTCCAGCTGTAACTCTAATGCACAGCCTGGGGCAGCAGCGCCAGGTCCTGAGGAGCTCCTTCCAGAAGCTTCCAGAACATAGAGATGCTTAGAATGCTGAGAACTAGCCTGCACAGCACAGGACTGCTAGTGTGGAGAGGGTGCAAGGTAGATGGGCCCATCATTTCCCCTCAGCAGGGGCCCATTGAAGGGATCAGGGAGTGAATGAGGTGTAACCACCACCAGAGGCCATTTACCAAGCACCTGAGTGGCATCTACCCTGCTTGTCCATACAGGCCTGTTGACTGGGTTAGAGAATGAGCTGGGCAAGGAACAACAAATGCTAGTTCTCTCAGGGCGTGGGGATAAGGCTGCATCTTGGGGATATTACAGCTGTATTTGCAGATCTACATTTACAGTCACCAACACGCATAGGCATTTTTGCTGTTTGTGGGGCTGGTTTGTTTTGTCTGAGAAAGGGTCTCAAGTATCCCAGTGGAGTGGATCGTTTATAGCTACTCAACACAAGTTATAGTCACCTGAGGAGGGAGGGAGCATGGGCTGAGAATCTGCTTCCATAAGATCAAGCTATAGGCAAGCCTGTGGGGCATTTTCTTAATTAGTGATGGGGCATATCATGCCCCTGGTGAGTGGAGCCACCCCTGAGCTGGTCCCAGGTCCTGGCCTCTCCACAGCTCCTGCACTGGCTTCTCTCAGAGGACTAGAGAACCAGAGGACTTCCCTCAGGTTCAGGATATGTAAACCAGATAAACCCTTTGCTCCCCAAGTTGCTGTGGTCATGGTGTTTCATCACAGCACTAATAATTCTAAGACGTCAGGGCTGGCTCTGAACTTGCTACGTAGCTGGGAGTGACCTTGTTTTGGTTTGGACTTTTGTTTTGTTTTTCGAGGCAGGGGTTTTCTGTTGTTGTTTGTTGATTGGTTGGTGGTGGTGGTGGTTTGTGTGTGTGTGTGTGTGTGTGTGTGTGTGTGTGTGTGTGTGTGTAGCCTGGCTGTCCAGGAACTCTCTCTGTACAGCAGACTGACCTCAAATTCACAGTGATCCACTTTCCTCTGCCTCCTGAGTGCTGGGACTAAAGGTTTGATTCTCCTGCCTCTGCCTCCCAAGCACTGGGGTTGAAGATTTCCACCAACGTACCAGGTTTATGCCATAGGAGAATGGAATGCAGGGCCTTGTATATGGCAAGCAATCACTCAGCTGAGAGATACCCAGACCCTAGAGCAGTGCTTCGCAACCTTCCCAATGCTGCCACCCCTTAATACAGTTCCTCATGTTGTCGTGACCCCCCTCAACCACAAAATTATTTTCTGCTGCTACTTTGTAACTATAATTTTGATATTGTTATGAATCGTAATGTAAATATCTGACATGCAGGATATCTAATAATGGCATCCTGTGAAAAGGTCACTTGACAACCCCAAGATGTCTCAGCCCACAGTTTGATGCCCATTGGCCTAGACAGTTTTTTTTTAATTATTACTCTTTATATGAAATACATGAGACAATATGTGGTTTGCATAAACATTTGGATGCCTGCCATCCCTCTAGTTTAAGAACTAGAGGGCTGTGGGACTGTGTTCTTGTATACTGAAAATATTTGTCATTGTAAATATTGGTTTCATAAAACTCTGATTAGCCAGAAGAAGGCAGGCAGGAAGTTATAGGCAGGGCTATCAGACTAAGAACTCTTGGAAGAAGAAGAGGAGAAGCAGAAGCCAGTGAGAAACAGAGAAAGCGGATGAGAGTGCTGCACTGAGCAAAAAGGTACCAAAGCCATGTGACTAAACATAAATAAAAACAGGCTAACTTAAAGGATGAGTTAACAAGTAATAAGCCTCAGACACAGGCCAAACAGTTTATTATTAATATAAGCCTTCGTGCGATTATTTAGGACTAAACATCTGTGGGACTGGCCAGGTGGGACAGAGAAACTTCTGACTGCAACAGAGCACTGCATCTAAACCATGTTACGTCTCATCGATGTGTGCAATTCTCGCTCATCAATTCAAGCAAATCAGTGAAATAAATCCAACATTATGTCTTTTGGCATTTCTTCCCTTCCAAATGGTAAATCTTATCTTAAAATGAAGTCAATAATTCAAATATCACTTATATTCTCTAAATTATTACCATGTAAATGTATAAACATAATACTTGAGACAGTTTTTGTATTGGGAGGGGTTGTTTTGGGGGTTGTTTGGCTTGCTTGCACAGTCCTAGCTGGCCTCGCACTCACTATACAGACCAGGAAATCATGAACTCATAGAGATCCACCTGCCTCTGCTTCCTGAGTACTGACGAGGGCGTGTGTGTTTTAAAATCTATACTGTTGACATTAATTTTTATTTCTTACTATAACTACCATTTTCACTTCTATATAATGTGTTTGAGGCTAACTCACGTTGACCAGTGTCCAGCTCATGCTTACCCATGAATATCTATGATCCATTATAATTGCTGTAGAACACTTTGTTGTATGACCATACGTATTTGTTGGCCGTAGCCTCCAGCACCAGCTCAGAAAAGACACTAAAGAGCCCAGTTCTGCACTCTTGGTGATGACGACTGTTGTGAGCTGCCCGAGTCCCGCCCAAGCACTCAGCTTTGACCATACGTGGGCACAGATGCTGATTGTCGCAGACACATCATCCACGTGACCTCACCTACAACCTATAAAGCTTTCCTACTCTGGCCTGGGTGTTGGATTTCTCTGGCCTCAATCTCTGGGCCCAGAGAACCCGAACGGGATTTGCTTTGTGCAATAAACCTGTTGTTATACTTTTTCAATTTGGCTTGGTCTGGCTAACTGCATTGGTGGAGCTTATTATGGGGGTGGAGGGTGGCAGAAAAGCCTAATAATATTTACAAACCATAATATATTTACTGTCATTGTCCTTTTGGTTGTTGGGCACTTAGTTGGCTTGTGCAGTTACAAGCAAAGTGTAACATATTCTAGCATGTAAATGAAAAACAATCTCCAGCCTATCCTCAGAGGTAGAAATGAGTGCAGATTCCATTAAACACACACACACACACACACTGCCTTATCCTATCACTTAAGAGGCTACTCTCAGGAATGTCTTTCTGTATGCTGTGAATATACTTTATTACCATTTGTTAATAAAGAAACTGTTCTGGCCTATGGCAAGGCAGCTTAGAGGCAAGTGGGAAATCCAAGCAGAGATTAAGGAGAAGAGGGGCGGAGCCAGACAGATGCTCCAGGCTGCCACCCAGAAAGCAAGATGTAATAGAACACAGGGAAAGCCACAGAGCAGGTGGTTAAAAACACAGATTAATAGAAATGAATTAGGTTGTAAGAGCTAGTTGGTAATGAGCCTGAGCCACAGGCCAAACAGTTTTATTTTACAAGCAGCTTTGGAACTGTGGGTGGGAGAGCTTTGTCCAGCCTGAGAGACCTGGACAAGACAGAAAACTTTAGTCTACTAAAGGACATCCTGAGTACTGACGAGGGCGTGTGTGTTTTAAAATCTATACTGTTGACATTAATTTTTATTTCTTACTATAACTACCATTTTCACTTCTATATAATGTGTTTGAGGCTAACTCACGTTGACCAGTGTCCAGCTCATGCTTACCCATGATGATGTCCAACATGGGGCACAAACCCATAATTGAGATTAAGAGTCTAACGGCTGAGCTAGCCTATCCCAGCATTCTGAGCTATCCCTGATATGGGACAAATGTAAGGCTTGGTTCATCTCAAAACAGAAATAAACACCACACGTAATCATCTAAACTTCCAAGTCACTTAGCTGACTAACAGCAAGAATCACGTGCTGGGGATCTCAGTTGGCATTACCCACCATTTTTCTGCATGAGGAAATTGCAGATGTCACGGTCTTGAGAGAGGTTCCCAAAGACACGCACAGCCTCCAGGATTCCATCCATGTTGTCACTCACAAGGAGCTTTAAGAGCACTGGATTTGTCAGCCAGAGAGAGAAAATGAGTAAATTTAAAATACCTCCCAAACACCACTTATACTCTACCATTACTACATAAATGTATATGCTTAAGCAATAACAGAGGCAGTATTATGTGTACGAATTTTGTTTATGTGGGTTTTTCTTGCTATTTGTTTGACACACCCCTGGCTGGCCTGAAACTCACTGTGTAGACCAGGCTGGCCCTAAGCTCACTGAGATCTACATGTCTCTGACTCTGGAACCATACTGGCAATATTACTCTCTACTCCTTACTATAACCATATTTAAAGGTGAATGAAAACTAATCTCCAAACCAATACAGAGAACTTAACATGTTTTAATGATGCTAAATTACAAACCATGGGCCATTCCCACAAGAACTAAGAAACCACTTGTTCCCATGGTCAAGCTTCTCAGCTATGCGGGGCAGCTGTTACAGTAATGCCTTCAGGTGTGTGTTAGGTACTAAACTCAAGACCTTAAATGAGTCGGTGGAGCCACGCCCAGCTGAGTCTTACATTCAGCAACATACAGCTTTTTGTGTTGCAGGATGGAACTCTTCACTTGATAAAATGACAGGTTGTTGATGGCTGCTGTGGTGTTGATCACCAGCTCCTCACAGTCGCTCAGTGACTTGGATTCTGAAACCAAGGGATCAGGGGGTCAGAAACGTCCGGCCCTGCAGATCCAGTGATGTTGGATTCAGAGCAATGGAATTGGGGTCGGGAATAAGCTGAGTGTAGGGGTTCCAGAAATATTGTTTGAGAAAGCTTTACTTCCATTGCCTCAAGGGAGGTACAGAGATGCATGACATGCTACCCAGATTCCCACAGCCGGGTCTGGACTACCCAGATTCCCACAGCCAGGTCTGGAGAAGTCAGGTGGAGGCCTAGGCCTGCGGTGAAAGGGATAATAGCACAGTATTCCTGACCTAAGCCACATGCCCTGGTCTTAGGGACCGGACCTGGGAAGTTCACTCTAAATCCCACTTCCTGCCTCTTAACAGAGTGATCCTCAGGTCTTTATCCACCCATCTCCAGTAACTCTGTCTTCCAAACACAACAAATGGCTCCTCACTTCCTCTGACTCCTCCAGCCCTGCCTGACCTGTGGTCTTCCTCCCTCCTGGGTGCCAGAATTACAAGTATAGCCCTGCCCGCCATGCTCAGTTTTTTCTTTTTTTAAAGCCCAGCCCTTGAACTTTAAATTATTTTCTGGGGCTCTAAGTAAATTTCCACGGACTGGAGATGCAGTTCCATTGGTAGAGGGCTTGCCTGGCATGCACAGAGCCCTAGTTTGATTCCCAGCGCCGTATAAACTTGACACAGTGGTGTACACTTGTAATCCTGCTATGCATGTGGTAGAGGCAAAAAGATCAGGAGTCTAAGGTCACCCTCAGACACACAGTGAGTTTAAGACAAGTCTAGGCTATATGAAAAGAAAATAAAAAAACACTTGATGAGTATAAAAATGATTAAGCAGGATTTTAGCTTAGTGCATGAGCAGACTGATATTTCTGTCCCTATCTCTCACTGCCCTCCACACTCATGTCCTGATGCTAAGGTCACCATACAGAGAGAGCACATGCAGGTATGGAGCAGTTGACACTCCTGAGGCCACCGAAGTTACTCTCGGGAACCCTGAGCGACTCTCGGGGTTTCAGAACTGGCAGGTGATTATCGTACTGTTTGGATTCATATTTTCTGAAGCCCATGTGTGAAATATTTTGTTGCCAGCCTGTGGTGGTCACCAATGAGAGGTAGAGTCCGATAGGAGAAAGCGCTGTCACTGGGACATGCTCTTAGAGAGGAAATCAAGACTTTTGGACCCCCTCTTTTCTTTCTTTTTTCTTTTGACCCCCCAAAATAGAAAGAGAGAGACCGACAAGTCTCCCCATCCCAACAGTAGCTCCCACTAAAGAAAGACCACACAATCGTCCAGTGCATGAGAAGGTACTGGCTACAGCCGGAGGCATTTTCTCCAGGGGACTGTGAACCTCAGCCTCCAGACAGGTGAGAAATAAATGTCTGTTGTGGGGTCCGGGAGCGATGGCTCAGCAGTTGAGAGTGCTTGCTGCCCTTTCGGAGGAGGACCAGAGTTCAGTTCCCAGCGCCCATGTCCAGCAGTGCCTTAGGTGATTCCAGATCTGGGGCTCTGGCGCCCTCCTTTGGCCTCTACAGGCACTTGCATGTGGCATACGCTCACAGGCACATGCAAACAGATCAAAATCAATCTGCTGTGGCAAAGTAAGCTAGAAAGGTGGGCCATGGAGGGTGGGGACATAATTACAGGTAACACAAGAAGTGGAAAAGGAAATGAACCTTCTTCTTCGGGTGGACTGATTCTGAAAAAATGGAGTGTTAAACTTTCACCCAGTTTTTGTTCTTTTGATGAATAAAATGGTTTTAAATTGTGATATGATTCAACAACCATAAAACTTAACCTTTTAATATTTTACTTACTTTGCTACTACTTATTATGTTATTAGCCCACAGTGCATGTGTGGAAGTCAGAGGGTCACTTGTAGAAAGTCGATTCTTTCCTTCCACTCTGTGGATCCTGGGATAGAACTCCAGTTGTCAGGGTTGGCCACAAGTGCCCCGGGAGCCATGGAAACAGCCCCAAATGCTCCTTTATAAAGGGCATGATTCAGTGGCTGCACTCTTTGAGAAAAGCTTTATGTCGTTAGCAGTCTTCCTGTTTTGAAATCTGGGGTGCGTCAAGATACTTTGGGGCAGAAAGGTTTTGTGGTGGCAGGTTTGGTTTTTGTCTCATGTAGTCTGGCCTTCAACTTTCCTGCCTCTACTTCCTGGGTGCTGAGAGTACAGGCATGTGCCACTCTGCATGGTATAAGCGGTGCTGGAGGTTGAACCCGGGGTGTGTGCATCAGACAAGCACTCTACCAACTGAGCCAAATCCCCCAAAGTGTTTTTCCTTTATACAGTTAAGGAGGTTTCTTAAGTGAGCCAAACCCTCACCACAGCCCTCCCAAGGAACTGCCTTGGGGCTACAGTTCTTACCCAGTGTGGTCAGCAGCAGGCCCACCACCCGAGGGTTGGCGGCCAGCACTGGGCCAATGCGCGGGTGAATGGCGATGTTGGCCAGGACACGGGTCAGCTTGACCAGCACATCCTCAGCCTCTGCTGGCGACCTGGCTCCTGAGAGCCCCAGCCTTGGGGAGTGCTGGTCAAGTTGGTAGAAGTTCTGAAACAATGTGAGCAGAGTTTCGATGCTCCCTCGCTCTCTGGAGAAAACTTCCCGGGCCTGGTTATCTTTTGCTGTCAGGTTGCCAAGGATAAAAACAATGCGAAGCACTAAATCCTGTGGAAAAACAAAAGACAAGAGTGTTACAAGCACAAAGGAGCTGAAATGGTCCTTGGAAAGAATACAGTCTTAATTAATTCACAGCTAGGCTAATAGTAAAATGGATCGCATCTGGCTTCTGCAAAGTCTTGCAGCATGTGGCTCCCGAGATGGATGCAGAGTGACAGAAGAGACTAGGAGAGGTTGGTGGCCCCGAGAGAATACGAGGTGGCTGATGGGAGCCTTCATCTCAAAATCTGGGTGGTCTTTTAAAGAGTTCCCTGAGAACAATTAGTCATGTGAGCTAAGTGTGTCATGGGAATAAAAGCTTTAAGGATGACACATTTTTTGAGCATCTAAATCCTCTACAAAAAAACAAAAAACAAAAAACAAACCCTCCCCTTCCATACCCCTCTTCTCCACCGAAGTACTGTACTCAGAAATCAAGCACCTAATAGAGGAATGGGTTACAGCCAGGCTTCTTTATTTCAACACTGTTGACATTTGCAGCAAGGAAGTCTGTCTATGTGAAATAGGGTCGCCATGCCAACAACCACCGTGTTACCGAGGGACCCCATATTACAACAGTGACTGTTAGTTCTGGGTATGAGTGATGGCTACGCAACTGAAACTTTTAAAAATTGTTTGCTAGTTAATACATATGTGTGATTGTGCTTTTCTGCACAGATGCCACATTATAAATATATTTCCATTTATTGTCTTTTCTTGAAATATGGTCTCATGTATTCCAGACTGGCCTTGAACTTACTATGTAGTCAAAGATGACCTTGAACTCCTGGTCCTTTGCCCGGTCTCTTGAGTGCCAGGATTGCAGGTCTGTGGCACCAAACCCAGGTTATCTGGACTCAGAGTTTTATGTATACTAGGTGAGCATCCACCAACTGGAACACCCCCTCAAAACTCTAAAAGTGCTGTTGTTTATTTGTTTGTTTGTTTTAAAGAAAGGTAAAATCTAGACATGAGAGGCTGAGGAATAATTGCCCTGTGTTAATGGGACTACATAATGACTCCCAGGTAGAGGGTAAATGAAAAAGGAATGGAAATATGAAGGAAAAAATAGGAGAAAAGTAAAAAAAAAAAATTAAAAACTTAACATGAGAAACTTTTAAATTAAAGACACAAAAGTATTTATGGCTTCCCTGTGCCTGGAGCTACATGCCTGTAACCCTGGCACTGAGAGGAAGGCAGAGGGTTATGAGTTCAAGGTCATCCTCCCCCACTATACAGCAAACACGGCAGATTCAGGAGTGCAGGAAGGGGCGGTGTAGACTGGGATCCTGGCCTCACAAGGATTGTGAGTTCAAAGCCAGCCTCTGACGTGAGGTGAGGGGAGGAGGGAGGGAGAGAAGCAGAGGAGGAGGAGGAGAAAAGGAAGAGAGGTAGAGAGAGAGGAAGAAGGGGTGAGAGAGAGAAGACAGAGAGAGAAAGGAAGGGGAGGGAGAGAAAGAAAAAGAAAGAAAATGGGGGTCCGAGTGCCAGAGAGAGAGGCAGGAAAGATGGCTCCGGGGTGAAGACACTTGCTGCCGTGCTTGAGGAGCTGAGTTCAATCCCTGGAGCCCACAGAGCAGGCAGAGAGAAGCTACTCACTCCCCAAGGCAGCTTCTGGCCTCCATCTGCATGTGTGTCATGGCGTGCCTGTGTCTGCACATGCTCCACTCACACACACACACACACACACACACACACACACACACACACACACTTGAGGGAAAAAATGGGGAAGGAAGGAAGGTAGGAGAAGAAAGGAGCCGATAAGCAGCAGAATTACCACAAATGAACTTGAGATCGACCTTGAAATGCCTAGGAAGACTGGTCGTGTGCATCTGCTGTGTGGGCAGGGCTGAGGGAGTCTTTCAAAGGTCTCTGTGGGGTAATCTCGAAGAGCCTGGGGTCAAGTTATCATTGCTTGGCCCTTCCCCAAAGGAGCTGAAGCCTGCGGGAGTTATATCTACAATAAGCATAGGATTTCACCAAAAAACTGGGTCCCACAGCACAGTTCCTTCAAGCAGTTCCTGATGCCAAAGGCCTTGGGCTCTGGAGACAGCATTTCCAACACTCAGGCCAGGTGCGGGACAAAGGGGATTGCCAAGCACTAAGTTCCTTGATAGAAAATTCTGCTTCCTATTTTCCAAGCCAATGGCTGTGAGCAGAATTTCTGCAGAAACTCAGATTTGCGTTCTGACTCTATACAAGGTCTGCTTCTAGAACGATTAATAACGCCCATAGCAGGAGTGTCAGCAAGCAACACACAGGCCTCCAGATGCACTGGCAAAGTTCCAAGGTGCTCCAGGCAGGTCTCTCTCTGCTCTGATAAACACCATTACCAAAGGCATCTTGGGAAAGAAAGGCTTTATTTGGCTTCCACTTCCACATCACCGTCTATTGCAGAGGAAAGTCAGGACAGGAACCTGGAAGCAGGAACTGATGCAGAGGTCATGAATGCTTACGGGCATGCTCTTAGGCTCACATTTTCTTATACCCTCCAGGACCAGCAGCCCAGGAGTAGCACCACCCACGATAGACTGGACCCTCCCACATCAATTGTCAATTAAGGCTTGCCTACAACCCAGTCTGATGGAGGCAGGTTTTTTGTTTTGTTTCTTTCCAATTGAGCTTCTCTCTTGCCAGATGACCCTAGTTTGTGTCAACAACAACAAAACCAACCTGCAAACAGGGCTTAATAGACACGCACGAACCACATCACTAACCGTGATCTTTGCCCAAGGAAGCTGTCCCCAGAATCCTACCCCAGACAGCAAGCCCCGCCCCCATCTCACAATCGCTTCGTTACTGTTCCTGCGGTGTTCTCCCATCCCCACAAGGGGGCAGTAAAAGAGACAGCAAAGACATTATGAGTGATTTCATATGTCGTCTGGGGAATTTAACAAACAGCTTATTCATCTTGCTAAATCATTGTCAGGACTGATCCATTTACTCCCCAAATATCAAACGCTGCGTTGTGAGGAATTCTCTGGGTTTGCTTCTCTTCCTCCATTCTTCTCTCTCTTCCTGGGTTCCTCTGGCCCAGGTATTTCCCCCACCTAGCCCTGCTCAGCTTCCAGAAGCATTTATTCCAGAGCCTGTAAATTCATCTGGACAGACCAAGTACTACTTTCCCTAAAATTCCCCCGGGGTCCTTGCCACAACTCAGTGTTTTGTATTCTAACATCTGCGTGGGTCGTGGCATGGCGTAGATGACGCAGTTCAAAGTGGTTATAGAGCAGGAAGAGTTAACACTGTCCAAATGCCTCTCTCTCTCTGCCTTCAGACGGAGAAGGGAGGGGGCGGTTCCTGGTAGTAGCGGTGCCAACTGAAGGATGGCACACAAGATTGACAAATGGGGGGACAGATTGTGCCTTTTGCAGCACCCAGCTTCTGCCAACTGCTTCCCTCGCTGTTTCTGTCCTTTGACTAAGGTGTCTTTTCTTCCCACCTTTCTAAAGTACATTTTCCAAGGAACCAGGAGCACTAAATAGGTCAAAGACAGAGGCCGTCTCCTGGAAGGCTGCTCCTATGCCTGCCCGGGCTTTCATGGCTCACCTTCAGCCCTGAGATTGTAAGCTAAAGTCTCTGCAAGGTCACGGGCTCGAAGTAGCCGTAAGTGGGCTCTCCTCATTCCAGCCCTGAAGAGTGTCCCCACCCCCAAAACCAGACCTGCACAGACCAACCCACCTAAAGTATGCAAAGGGTCTCTTAGCTAAGGAAAAAAATTTCAAATCAGTTTATAGACACACCAGTTTCACAACTGATGAAAATGGTTCCATCAGTGCACAGTGCTCCATCCTTCAGTCTTTCACAGTCTCTGAGAGCAGTACTTCACTTTCACGGTACTGTCATTAAACCAACATGAGGTACACATTCCTACTACAATCGCATGGTTCTGAGGGGAAACATGAAGGTGAGTCAGACCAGGCTGCCCATGGAGAGGCAATCTAGTGTCATCGGCTCATGCTGGCTTTCTAAGTATGCTGAAAATAGAATTAATTATCAACAGCTACAGTCAACCAGTGCACAGTCAAGCGGTTTGCATCTACCATGAGAAGCCTGCTCCTTCTCAAGCATCCCAGGCCTCTCTTCTTCAGGTCAGCATAGCATACCCTAATGCTCAGGGCATGCACTTGCTTAGACTTTATGGGCCCCCATTGTAAGTATTTTGTAATGATTGTAAATAAATGACCCTAACTGGGACAGAACACAGAAGCGGACACCGCTAATTGTCTGCGATCAACTCCAGCAACAGCAGCGGCTACTGTGAGAATTACCTTCCATGTGAGAGATATTGGCCGACGGGAATTTATCACCCTTCCTCTGGGCTATGGAAACTGAGGCTTCCAGAGATTCCACTGGTGAGGACGAAGCCTGAATAACTATTTGGGAGCACACTGATGGATGTCCATACCTCATTCCAGACTATCCTTAATTCATTCCCAATCCCCCAGCCGTGAGGCATTATTTTTAGAGGAGGGGATTTGAGACAGGAGCTCTCTACATCTCCTGAGCTGTCCTGGAACTCACTATATAGACAGGCTGGTTTCAAACTCAAGCAGAGATCTGCCTGCTTCTGCCTTCTGAGTACTGGCATTAAAGGTATACATCACCACTCTTAGACCCTAAGACATCTTTGATCCTTCACCAACCTCTGAAGCTGATTGCCTGCCTCTCTTCTCTTGTGAAAGGTGCCCCTGGTCGCCTGTCTGTGACTGCAGAACTTGGAACTTCTTCTTTCTCTTTGGAGCAGAACATTCCTCTGCTCAAAAATATCCACTGCCTATTATGTTACCTCGAGGCAGTGTCCAATGTACCATCTGCCCTATGTGGTCACCAGTGCCTCACCTCATAGTGCTGTTACCCACTGACAGCAACAATGAGCACACGGTTCTCACACCCTCCCCACAGCATCCTAAAATAGCTCCTGTGCCCAACGGTGGTCATGAGAGAAGCACTAATGTCAAGCTGTCACAGAAGGAATGTACTGTGTTCCATAGACTCCTCCTACCTAGCAGACAACTCCTACCCAGCCTGGGAAAAGAGTCTAGAAAGATCTTTAGGAATGGGTTAAATTTAGCTGGGTGGTGGTGGTGCATGCCTTTGATCCCAGCACTAGTGAGGCAGAGGCAGGCAGATCTCTGTGGGTGTGAGTGCAGCCTGATCTACAGAGTGAGTTTCGGGATAACCAGGTCTACACAAAGAAACCCTGCCTCTAAAAAACCAAAACCAAACAAACAAAAAAAAAAAATGGGTTATACTCAAAGGAAGATATAAACAGACTGAAAATTTGACATTCCCCCATGCCATTAATCAGAAAAGTAATCAAAGTATTCTGTTTTAAATTCTGGGTAAAATGTCTTGCATCTTAGAGTCAGGATCTCCTGTTTGCTTTATTATCCAGCTTTCCCCCCTTTAAATAAAGCCTCCATTGTATGTGAGCTTACAGGTGGCTGAAGAATCGATACCCATTACTGAAGACAAGCTATAGACTACTGGGCAAATGCTGTTAACCTATCGGCACTGAAGGTGGATGCCCATTGGCACTGAAGGTGGATGCTGGTTTGCCTGAGCATTTGAATGTATATAGCAGACCAGTCTGAGACATCACAGACTCAAAATCAAGGGTCTAAGCAGATCATTTTTAAGACAGAGATGGCCACCCGCCCACCTACCCTATCAGCAATGTTTACTGAGCATGCACGCTCTCTACACCTCTGAATGTGGCGGCCACTAAAAACTCCCAAGACTTTTGCTGTGCTGGGTTCCTTGTTGGGCCACAGCCATGAAGGTGGTTGGGTTCTGTCCTGAGTAGGGGAAGGGCCGGTTCCACAAGGGCAGAGGAGCAGGACCTGAAAGGAATGAGCAGGTCCACTGTGCCTGCCGGGTCAGGGATGCAGAACAGGGGCGAGGCTGAGCAAGGGGGAAGCTTGGCCAAATGCTGTCCCAGCACCCACTGGGAATGTGCCTGCAGAGAGGCTGGGAAGGTAGCCAAAGGCCAAGCTCCTGCCAGAGAGGAGGCAGAGAGCCAGTGGGAGCAAGCTACCACACAAAGACACCGCGGGAAGGGGTGGAGGCACCCTCCTAACCAATCCTCCACAGCTGTGAAGAGGCTGCAGGGGATGTGGGGGTTGGGGTGCACTATCTCCAATGCCTGGGTAGCACCAGAGCCAAGTAAGTGGAGAGGGATGGGATGCTTTTGCTTCCAGTCCTTATCTTCAGCCATTCCATGTCTCTGTTCCCACAACATGATGCCCACGATGTCCAAACCAGTGCTCATCCTGCATGCCTGGTTGGAGGGACCGCTTGCTCCACGGGTCTAAATGGACTACATTGAACAAGAGGCTGACTTTAGATGCAGCACAAGCAAGATACAGCACAAGCAAGGACCAGTCTGACGATTCCTGACAGTGTTTGCAAAGCTCTGCTGGTGATCCTGCATCTGCTAGTTCTGTTTAACAAAGAAAGAAATTCACCCTATCTAAAGTGGAGGGAGCCAAGAGATAGCAACCCAACAGTTCTTTTTGAACTGTGTGTGACCTTTGTCAAAGGCTGCCACCCTTATATAAGTCTTCTTTCAGGCATTTTACCAGATCTCTTGCCCTGAAGATATTTACAGAAGAAATGGGGAAAATCCCTTCATGTTCTTCCAAAAATCAACCCCACGTGTATTTGCTGAGTTTCTAAATGTAGTAGCGCTGACATCAGAGGCCTCAGAAAGCAGCCCTACTTCAGCAGCACGGCTCGGTCGTCCTCCCTTATTAAGCCCATCTGTTTGCACATTTGGTTTGTACCAAATGCAGTTTACACCAGAAAGCAGACAGTGTGTGCCTATTTCTTACATGAGATTTGTCATTTAATTGGATCGTGGTAGGAATTCTTACCTAACTGGAAAATGTGGCTTTGAATCAAGCTGATGGCGACTCTGTTTCTGCTTTGTGCTAACTGAGACCTGATTTGTGTCTAGGAGCCTGAACAAATTCATTATACAGCCCGAAGTTCCCCTTGCCCCTGTGGAAGTCCATACTGAGAGCTAGGAGGGGAACCAGAATCCCCCGGCTGGACACCACAACCATCAAATGCAGACCGAACCCGCTTCACCCAGGGCTGGTGGAAGATACACTGTCTGTCAACAAGAAAACGGCCCTCAAATATCTGTAACAAACTTACAAAAGTCAGATGCATTTATACTGAGCTCTCTCAAAAGGGAAAGTCTACAGAACACTGGATTGTTTTAATGACAAAAGCATATTGTTTTACTTCACCAATCTACAACTGGACGCTTTTCGGCTGACTAGGTCGTTCTGGGGGTTCCCAGGGAGGGCCCTGTCTCACCTCTACTGTGTGGGCTACTCTGATTGGTGCTGCGTGCTTGCCAAGGATGGCAGCTGGTCCCAGGACAACTTGTTTTGACAAAAGTCTGGCAGAGAAAAACTGGAGCAAAGTCTAACATAACATAATATAACATAACATCTTGTTTTCCCTAAGAAACTGTCTGTAGCTGGGGGTAAGCTCCACGGTAGAGTGCTTCTTTCACATGCCCGCCCTCCCCGACTGTATCTACACACAGAGCAGACAGGCCTGAAGCTGTTAGCTGCCCGTGCAAAGGCAAATGAGACAGCCTCACCATTTTCTGGAGAAGCTCATGTGGTTGTTTCCTACTCTGACACACTCACACTATGTCAGGATGGTCTGAGCAAGCATGTGCAAACATCTGGAGGGTTCTCTAAAAGGCACTGTGCACACATGAAGGATGTGTTTTAGGGAACCCCCTCAACCATTTCTGTGACAGGCTCAGTTCATGCCCCTGCAGGAGTTTCTTAGAAATGGGCTTTTGGATCCCCTCAGAACTCCATCTGAAGGAACCTGCATTTTCAAAGCTTTCCCAAGAGGGCCACTCCAAGGACAAACCACTCTTGGAGCCTGGGATTAAACTGAGGAAACACTGGCTAGCTCTCAGCTTTAATCCTTACTGTCTATTTTGATAGTATCACTTTACAAAAACATGAATTCACATGCCTATTAAATCATTTTTACAGCATAGAAATTACAAGTGAAATCCAGCTGAGCAGTGGTGGCACATGCCTTTAATCCCAGTACTCCAGAGACAGAGGTAGGCAGATCTCTGAGTTCAAAGCTAGCCTAGTCTACAAAGCTGAGGCTACATAAAGAAACTCTATCTCTAAAAAGCAAAAACAAAATGTGAACTACACCTACCTTTTCTTCAGCTGCCATGATACCTAGAAAGCATTCTAAATGCTGAAGTCGGACAGCAATAGGGTAAACACTTGCTTTTAGTACTTTCTCACATAATTTCTCTTTTTTCCCTTTAACAAAAACAACAGCAGATAGAAAATATATTCCATATCTCTCAACAGAAGTGAGCCCCGCTTCTAAACAGGATTTCCCTCTCTGTGTGCTGTGGAAGAGACTTCCCAGAGATTCCTGTGCAACTCCCCCGCCATACAATGACTCTTTTGGGGGGCCATTTGTCATTATGAAGCTTTAGGGGGATAGGCTGGGGACCTCAGCTTCCTTAGCACGAGGACTAGAGGTATGTGTTTTATAGATTTCAGATTTATGGTCTTTAAAATCATAACAAGCACACACTTGCAATCACAGCACTCTGGAGGTAGAGACAGAAAGATTACCTATCCAATGCCAGCCTGGTGGGGTTCATACTATTGAGGCTACATAGCAAGATCACATGTAAAAAAAGAAAAAGAAAAAAGAGAAAGAAAATCATTTAAGCCATGCTTTTAATCTCAGCATTGAGGAGGCAGAAGCAGGTCAGCATGGTCTACCAAAAGAGTTATGGGACAGTTAGAAAAACCCTCACTTAAAAAAAAAAAAAGAAAGAAAAGAAATGATTTGAAAGCACCCACAGCTATACATGTTATTTTGGTTTTATTTTAACATGACTCTTGGCAAGAAGCCGTGTGTATTCAGAAACGAGGAGTGCTGTTCCTCCATGCTGCTTAGGAAGTATGGTAAGTAGGTACTCAGGGCATTTGACTCTCAGAACAGCTATCAAGGATGAGATAATGTTCATTGTCTGGATGCAGGTTGGATGCAGGGGATGTAGATGAGGGATGGCATGGGGTTTAGGGACTAAACTCGTTTGTCCTCTTACTACCGTCTCATTTAAGTTTGTTGTGTAGTTGTTCTGTCATGGTGAAGGTCAAAATGAATTCCCTCAAATATAGAGGTTTTGCTTCATTTTGGTTTTTCTGGCTGTCCCGGAATTAACTCTGTACTAAACCACATCAGAACCGAGCATCACCTGGGGCCTATAAAGAGAGAAGGGTCTCCTATCCAAATCCTAATCAGGGAGAGCTAATACTGCTTAGCTTCTGAGCTAGGGGAGGTCAAACATTTCAGGATGGTATAGGCATACATGAAATATGAAATGCAGTTTATAAAACCCTCTAAAGGATGATTAGGTGAATTCCTTGGAAATGTCTGGGCAGGAGGCACCTGACTTAGAAACTAAAAAAACCCTCTAAGGTGTAGCAGACCTTCCTGGTAGCTAAGTGATTGATGCCAGTTCTTTATATTAAGTGACCACAAAGCTTTCAAATATATTTCCACAACCCAAGATAATCTTGCAGAAACAGTTTACACAACGGAAACACAGATAATCGCAGTAGTAAGTTTGCTTCATCTGCCATGGGGCAGAGTTTCACTATGAAGAGTTGACTCTCTAGAAACTGACTTTATTTATTAGGGGTGGGGCGGGAATTTGGTTTGGGCCAATGCTGATCTAAGGTAATTTTAAATCTACTTTCTCTGTTTTGCTCTCTTTATGGCAGCCCACCCGAATAAAAGGGGGAGGGGGGGTTCTTAGTATGTCCTCCTTCAAACCAGGAAGAGAACAGTAAATATTTAGGGAGATTCTTGAATATTAGGAAATACTATTTTATAACACTTTATAGGTTCCAAAGCATCTCACAGACTCCAAACTCTTCTTTCCACACCCAGAGCCTCCCGTGTGAGCAATACACACACACACACACACACACACACACACACACACACACACACACACCACCTCACAGCCTGCGTCCCTGCGGAGCTCATGACAGTGGAGGAGGTTCCTTCCCAAGTGATGACCTTGGTACCACCAGCAAAAGACTTGGACAGGACTTGTAGGAGCTTTGGTTAATGACTTGAGGAAGTACTTGAGACACGTAATTACTTCCTTGCAGCCTAACCATTCTCTTTGGTCTTTTAAAATATGTTGGCTTTGAGGAAAATATAAATGAGGTATTTTTTCCTACGAGAAAAGAAGCTCAAAACGATAACATTGCAATACTCAGGTAAAAGATATATAATAGGGCTATTTGAAAAATTTTATTTTTATTTATTTTATTTTATATATAATACTGTTTAGCGCACACACATGTCACTATATATGTGCTTGGTGCACAGGGAGGTCAGAAGAGGCATGGGATCCCCTGGAACTGGAGTTACAGATGGTTGTGAGTCACCACGTGGGTATTGGGAATCACACCTGAATTTTCTGCAAGAACAAATCATCTTAATTGCTGAGCCATCTCCCTAGCCCCATGGATACGTCTTTAAAAGTTGAACACATAATATAAAAAATTAAGTTTAAAATTGTTTCTCAGTTAGATGTGGTGGAGCACACCTGTAATGTGAAATATGCCTGCAATCTCAGCACTTGAGAAGGAGGCAGAATGATCAGGGCCAAGTTTGAAGGCCAGCCCCAAGTTTGAAGACTAAACTCAACTCTGCTCCACCCCACACACATTATTTATTTCACCAATGAAGAAGTCAATATGGTAATGAAGTTGTTTCTAGGAGCAACTGAAGAACTGAGCATGTATAAGTATTTAAAAAAATAATATTGCTAGACATGGAAGTGCACACCTGTGGACCCAACACTCAGGAGGCGGAGTCAGAGAATCTGGAGTTCAAGGTCATCCTTGGCTACACAGCAAGTTCAAAACAAGCCTGAGCTCTGTGAGCTACTATCTCAAAAAAAGGAGGAGAATATTAGAATAGATTTGGGGTTAGCTAGTATGATGGTTTGAATAAGAACACGCCCCATATTTTAAACACTTGGTCGCAGTTGAAAGAACTTACTCGTCTCGAATGCTCGGTGTGGTGAGACACTGTGTAGTGGTTTGAAAGAAAATGGTCCCACAGGGAGTGGCACTATTAAGAGGTATTATGGAATATTTTATCACACGGTTTGAAAATATGTCACTGTTTTATTTGCCTGCATAGGTACCTTCTTATTGGTTTGATAAAGAGCTGAATGGCCAATAGAGAGGCAGAAAGAATAGGTGGGACTTCTGGGCAGACATAGGAACTCTGGGAAGAATCTGAGGCGTGCTGTATTTAACAGCAGGACATGGAGGAAGTCAGATATACAGTATGGAAGAGAGGTAATGAGCCACATGGTAGAATATAGATTAATACAAATTATAATACATTATAAGAGCTAGTTGGGAACAAACCTAAGCTAAGACCAAGCTTTCACAATTATAAGTTTCTGTGTTATTATTTGGGAGCTGGTGATCCAAAGAAAGAGCCAAGTATAAGAAGATATAGCTTCGCTGCTGAGCAGGCATGGCCTTGTGGGAGGAAGTGCGTCAGTGTGGGGGCGGGCTTTGTGGTCTCTCTCAGGCTTCCCTCAGTGTGACAGTCAGTCAACTTCCTGTTGCCTGAAAGATGCAGTACTCTCAGCTCCAGCCACCTCTGCCTGCACACCACCATGCTCCCCTTCATGATCATAATGGACCGAACCTCTGAAACTGTAAGCCACCACCTCAATTAAATGTCTTCTTTACAAGAGTTGCTGTGGTCATGGTATCTCTTCATAGCAACAGAAACCCTAAGACTTGAGAAATTCTCATATCCTGAAGCCTTTTAAAGAATACAGTCTGTAGAAAACACAAAGCACGCATGTGAAGGGTTTGCACCTCAAATATTCAGAGGAAAAGTGAAACGCAGTGCATGGGGCACACACCTGTAATCCCAGCACTTGGGAGCTGGGGTAGGAGGATGGCAAGGACAGGCCAGCCTGGGCTACACAAAAGGCTCTGTCTGCCTCTGCCCTCTGTTTTCTATTTCCTGCCCCACTGATTTACAACCCATCTCTCTCATATATATACATACACAAATAAATAAATATTTGTAGAGCAGTTTTTATTGTAAGAACTTACCAGGAGTTTCAGCAAGATCTTTTCTTTAAATTGAGGCAATGACAGAAACTTCCCTATCATTAAAAGCACAAGAATAAGTGGCTAAAATAGTGTAATCTGACAAATTTAGTTATTTTCAGCAGAAATACTTGTCCGGAAAAATTAAATTCAGTTCCATTTGGTGGCAATAGAGTGTAGGCCTTAAGGTGACCTGGGCCTGTCATAGGACGAAGCTTTGTGTGAATACCATCCAGATCTACATGTGACTTCATCTCATGACCTGAAGCTGCTGCAAGTCAAGAGACCGTAAGACCTTGCCGTGTTCAAATAAATACATACCAACTTCCTGTTTAAAATATCTCTTTAGTCATTTACAAAGGTGAAGAAAACAAGGCTATAGTTAACACATAGTCAAAATGTTAATATTTGTACCAAGTAGCAAAACTGTACTAACGAGGAGAGAGGTCATTGATGCTTCCTTAAGACAATTAGGTAGCTCAGGTGACTACTTACATTCCTCCTTCATCTCTCAGGTACTAGGATTACAGATGTGTGCCACCACATCTGGCTAAGTTTGTCAATTGAAAACCACTATAAGGCCAGGTTAAGAAATTTGCTTCCAAACATAATCTGATCTCAATTCCTGGGTCTCATCTGGTAGAGAAAATAACAACAATAACAACAACAACAAAAACAACCACTACAAGTTGTCTGCTCACCTCCACACATTGTGTGTGTGTAATAAATAAAAATGCAATTTTAGGATGTAAAGAAAAATACATATTTTTCCTGATCATTAAATCTGTGTTCTTTCATAATTACTCTATTCCAAGGGTTGGCCGAGCTGGCCCAACAGTTGCTGCTCTGGTCCAGGTTCAGTTTCCAGGACCCACATCAGGCATCTCACAGTTATCTGTAACTCCAGTTCCAGGAGATCCTATGCCCTCTTCTGGCCTCCTAAGGTCCCTGCATGCACACATATGTAAATAAATCTTCAAATACTGTCTCTTAAAATTCCATACCATAAAATTCAATAGGATCAAAAAATTGATAAATTTAAAGGCCTAATGATCTTCAAGGTACCTCCCATGTGGAGGATCCCAAGCTTTGCTTGCATGTCAAATCCCCATGGTTCTTATAAAAATGCTGATGGACAAGCTGCACTGTACCCATATGACTCCATAAGGCTGGGGCAAAGTTCAGCGAGTCTTCTATGGAAATAGCCAGCGTACTTCATGCTCACCTTAGGACAACTCTGGATGGAACTCCTGCGGTCCAAGTCCACACCCTAAATTGGGAATTGCCCATGGCAACCAGAGCTCAATGGAAGCAGTTTCTGCCTTAGATTATTCTGTTTAATCCTAGCAGGCATTCACTGCCTCCTGGGGCCAACAAACCTCTAATGGAAGCTTCTAGCAGGAATAGATCTGTTAAAAACAGAAACTCACTGCACATGGGCTTGCACAGACATCGAGATCACTGAAAAAGAAATGCAAGACTGACCTGTTTCTTCTGGTATTTGTTCAAGAGATTCAGAAACAAGGCGTAGCATCTGGAATCGCTGGCCAGGGCCACACAGCAGTCACGGTAGGATGTCAGTTTGCTGTGGGAAATGTCAAATAAAAATAAACTCTGTTTTTTTTTTTTTTTAATTTAAGTGCACACAGTATCACTCTAAATGCAGACCATGTAAATTCATGGAAAAAACTATACCTCATACAGTCCAGAGAAATGGGTTAATTCACTGTCCAAAGACTACAGTTACATTACAAAGATAAAGTTTAGTTTACAAAGTCCAGAGAAAATGCAAAGCAGCTTGCTATCTGCTCTAGACTCTGAAAGGAAAGAGGGAACTTTGTAAGGCCCCTTAGTGGGGCTGAGGACGTCACTACCACGCAGTGGTAAGCACGTGTCTAGCAGGCATGCGCTTCTGAGTGTGGTTCTGAAAAGAGCAGAACCCTGAAGATGGAAGCATAGTGTCCCTATTTATCTGACAAACACCCTGACGAAGAGCCCTTGGGCTGGAGAGGGTTGATTCTTTGCAAACACCGATGACTGGGGGCTGGAAAGATGGCTCAGGGGTTAAGGACACTCACTGCTCTTGCAGAGAGCCAGGCTCAGATCCAGTGCCCACACAGTGGCTCAGCTCTACTTCAGCACCAGTGGAGGTGGCAGCCTCTTCAGATCAGACACACACATGGTGTACACACAGACAAACAGGCATTCACAGTATACATAAAATAAAATAAATCTTTTTAAAAAACTAATGACCATCAAACCTTTTATAAGAAATCAAAATAAACATGAAAAGCAATTTTAATAACTAAGAGGTCACATGACATGTGAATTTTAGTCAGGCCCAGGGTGGCACATGCCTTTACTTCCAGCACTCAGAAGGCAGAAGCAGGCAGATCTCTTGAGTTCAAGGCCAGCCTGGTCTACAGAGCGAGTCCTTGTAGACTCAGGGCTGTTACACAAACTGTATGATGTTAGGAGAACAATTGCTAATCTCTGTGTGTCTTCCTACCTTGGATGAAGGAGGCCATAATGATACCCATTTGATTAGCTCTTGGAAAGTCCTTACAAGACTGCCCAGGATGCAGCAAGTACAGTGCATGAAGGTGTGAATAAGGAAAATTAAAAACAAACTGCATCGTTAGAGACAAACTGATTAAAATAAGGTTGATTGTTTCAGATACTAGGATTGGAACCTAGGGCTTCTCACTCGCTAGGCAAGCACTCTTCCACAGAGCTACAGGGTGCAGTTACACACTGCATTTATTTATTTACCAGACAGGATCCTGCTATGTACTCCTGGTCTCAAACACTCTTTCTGCCTCAGCCTCTAAAAGCTGAGATGGAACAATTTAATGTTGTTTGAAAACTTAATGGAAAAATGAAAAATTCTCATTAAGGAAACCAAAAACTGTCTGAAGCTGAACCCAGTGGAAAACGTGGCTGCATATGTAGCCTGTAAACAAGTGAATTAGCCATGGTGGTGGATCCCTGTAACCATGTCTGTTCAAGAGGCCCAGGAAGGAGGACCATTTGAACTTAGCAGTCTGGGAAGTCTGGGATCAGCCTGGGAAATATAATGAGATGGGGAGGGGAGAGAGAGAGTGTACACGAAAAGGCAGACGGGGTGGGGAATCATCTTGTATGGCTGTTGGCCAAATGAATAGAAGAAAAATGTAAATGCATAATTAGAGGTATTTCTGTAACTGATCACCATCTGGCTACTTTCAAACAACCTAGATTAAATGATTATCAAATGTGGGACAGAGCAGGTACAAAGGTGCCTAGGGAAAGTGTGAGTCCAAGTTCAGACAACTGGCAAAAAATTCTAAGAACATGATGCTAGAATCGAGCTGCCGGCCACAGTCCACACAGCAGCTTTGCCCTCTGGCACACACCCACAGCACCCACTAAGCACTTCAGGCACTAGTGCTTTTTACTTGGAGAACTGAGTTTACATCAAAGCGGGGTGCTGGTCACTTACCCTGCTCCCCAGATACCAGAGTGCCCGGCTACAGCTGTATGCCATGAAAACACCCTCAGTCTGAGAAAAGCATAGCAAGAGACACCATTTCTGTCATTTGGGCTCTTATTACTCTCTTCAGAGGACCCGCCTGTCGTGTAGTATTAGTTTAAGATTTGTTTATGTTGTGGAATATTAATGATGCAAAGATGTGCTGCATTCTTTTATGTTGCATTTGTTTAACTCTGTGAAGCTGTGCTACTCTGCCTGCCTAAAACACCCGATTGGTCTAATAGAGAGCTGAATGGCCAATAGCAAGGCAGGAGAGAGAGGTGGGAGGGGCTGGAAGGCAGAGAGAGTAAACAGGAGACACCTAGGAAGAAGAGGAGGGACCAGAAAAGGAGGAGAGGAAGACATCAGGGGTCAGACTCCCAGCCTTGGAGTAAGGAGCAAAGAAATACAGAATAAAGAAAGGTAAAGAGTCCAGAGGCAAAAATGTAGTTAAGAAGAAATGGGATAAATTAAGTTAGAAAAGCTGACTAGAAACAAGCCAAGCTAAGGCAGGGCATTCATAAGTAATAAGTTTCCATGCATTTATTTGGGAGCTGGGTAGCAAGAGTTAAAAATAAGCCAATAAGCCCACAAACAAACAAACAACCCCCCCTATCTTCTAATGAACTCTGTACTCCAGTAATTGAAGTGTGTTCCTCTTGAACCCCACCAGAGACCTTTCAAAACCAATCATTAAATTAAGCCAGATCAGGCTTGAGTCATCGATCCCTTTCTTGAGTGTTATTTCTGGTATGTCAAAAAAGCATGATGTGTTCCGTGGCACATCACTCTAAAGTAACACATAGGAGGCTAGATCACAGCCTGCCTAAGTGCTAGGTGACGGACACCAGTGCGGGAGCCACATTACAGTCCCACAAGAAATCAGCTTGAATTTTAAAGTATATTCACAGTGTCTGCGGATGAACTCAGAGGGGAAAGAAGTTCCTTCCTGGTCAGATACACAAATACTAAAGGGAACTCATTATGTGCATTACCATTCGCTCTGGTTTGTTTCTCTTTGCTGTGATAAAATATTGACTAACCCCACGTGGGGTAGGGAAGACCTTGTCTGGCTCATGTTTTCATGTCACAGGCCATCAGTGGGGGAAGGGAGGTCAGGGAGGAACACGGAGGCCATAGGCTGAGGTTTCCTCTTTCTGGTCACTATAACAGAGGTCACAAAACACTAACAAACACAGAATTTTTAATGAGGGAGGGGTCTTCATTTTCTTAGTCTACTTACCTAAATATTCTGGCAATGTTGGTGCAGACGTCCCTGTCATCCATGCATTGTTCCATCACGGTGCAGAGCTGGGGGAAGGCCCCGATGTTCAGGAGCTTGCTTCTCGTCAGTGGGGAGTCGGCCAAGTTTCTCAGTGTAGCGGTTGTCTAGGAGAACATATGCTTGTGTCATTTTATTAAAGCTTAAAATAGGCCAACACTGTTAGGAGGCCCTGGCGTGTGTGTGTGTGTGTGTGTGTGTGTGTGTGTGTGTGTGTGTGTGTGTGTGTGTGTGCGCGCGCGCGCGCACAGGCAGCGTAAGATGAGAATAAAGAAGCCTAAGTCAGATCAGTTGTGAAGAATGGAAGCAGTTATGAGTTCAAGGCCAGCCTGGGCTACAAGAGGGACCCTGTCTCAAACAAACAAATACAAACGTATGTAGATAGAATATTAATATTTTTAAGTAAATTATTTACCAAACCCTCAGAGTTAAGCAATCATCATCTCGTTTTTGACCCTGTCACAGACGCTGGAGTGCTGCATATTAGACCCTTCCCACTACAAATTCTTTTAAAAATATTTTATTACATTTATTTATGGGGTGTGTGTGTGTGTGTGTACGTGCATGCGCATGCACATCCTATGGGGAGGGGAACCCACATGTTGTGTGCTCTTGTAGAGGCCTGAGAATAACTGTGAGTCTGTTTTCACTATGTGAGTTCCAGGGATCGGATGTAGGCCTTCAGGCTTAATGGTAAATGCCTTTACCCACTGAGCCATCTCACTAGCCCCTACGTTCTTGGTTGCGCAGGCTGGCCTCACACTTGCTATGTTGCTGTGGCTGACCTTAGCTTGTGATCTGACTGCCTGAGATGGCAGGTGTGCGTCCTTATGTCCATTTCCCACTCTAAATGCTTCTAAGTAGCACTGAATAATGATGAAGCCAAGAATGATGTCAGACTTTTTAGTCTCATTTTATTCAAAGAAGCAAATACTGAGTTCTTGCAAAATTTAGCACATTTTGTTAAAAGATTTTTCAAGAAAGATTTTTGCTTTGGGCTTTTGTTTGAAGGTCAAGAAGAGAGCAACTTGGTGAATCTGTAACAATGATTTTAATTTTCAGGGTGGCCTTTCTCCATGGGATTCATGGCCAGGTACTAGTGAGGAGTCCACTCACACCCAACTCCAGCCTGGCTTGCTCCTCATTGCCTTCTCCCAAGGGCGGGCTGGTACTGATTGGCTGTCTTATCATGTGAGATGAGATAATGACAGGTGTGGATGACATTGCTAGTGTTCACAGCACAGGGTGGGTCTGTCCCTTTACTGGGGAGCTTCTCCCAAAGGTGCAGAGGAGGGACCATGGACCTGAGAGCTGAATCTGACCCACCTTGGTATGGTTAGGCTGTCATTCCTCATGTGGAGGAAGCAAAGTGGGCTTCCCCTGGTCACTTTCTGGGTGATGGTACGCATGGATTGTGAAAGACATAGGAATGCTTATGAATACTGTAAAGCTCTATGCAAAAGTGAGGCATTGCTGTTGGCATAATACACTTTTGAAAAACAATTGATGAGAACCAGCATACACCTGGGATCTCAGCGTTTGTGGGTGGAGACAAGTCAGCGGGAAAGGCCAGCTTTGACTGACTACAGAAAGGGTTGAGGCCTGCCTGGGCTAGGAGACCCTGCCTCAAAACAAAAATAAAAAACACAACAACAACCAAACAAACCAAATAAACATCAAGATACTCTTGATTAGTTTTTCCTTGGTATTAATGAAGTGAAATACAACTGATTAAAACACAATTGATCATGCTGAAAACAGAGAAAATTTGCAAATGTTTCAAATCAATGCAGACAGAGCATCTGTAGTTGGCTCCTGAGCTCTTCCTTAAAAGCTTCAACATCACGAATTAGCACAAATAAACACCTTGCTCATTCCAATGGACATGGAGCTGAGGCAGATATGGAGCTACAGATGGGTCTTTCTGAGACTAATAGGCAGCTCAATGAATTCCAGGCCATGGCTGCTGTAAAATGGAGCACATTATCACGTGAGCCAGCCCCTCCCATTCCCTTGCAGAGATAGCCAGGCACCTGGGCACTACTGATTAGCCTAAAGCGATTCTCAACCTTTGTAACACTGAGACCCTATAATATAGCTCCTCATGGCATGGTGACCCCCAGCCATAAAATTATTTTTGTTGCTACTTCATAACCACAATGTTGCTCCTATCTTTCCCAAGGGCAGGCAGAGCCCATGGGAGCCAGGAACATACATGCCAACCGTGTTATGGGGACAATTTTCTCTGTTTGCTATGGCTGAAAAACTGGATGTATTCTATAGTACTCAGCCACCATGTTTCCTCGCTAGCCTCCTAAACTTCAGCATCTAAAGGGATCACACTTTCCTTAGGAACTATTATTTCTTATTTAAACCCTAATTTATCTCTCCTTACTCATCTCATTAAAATAGAGTTTTACTATCCTTCTGCTCCAAGTATATTATTTTTGTAAATGACCCAGGGGCTGAGCGTAATGGTTTATACGTGTAATCCCAGCACTCTAAAGGCTGAGACAGGGATTATGAGTGACATCAAGCTGGGCTACATTATAAGATAGAGCCAGCCTGGGATGAAATCCTGTCCCCTACCCCACAAAAGGCCCAAAGTAGGAGTGGAGGCACATACATTAATACATTATAAGTCAAGTGACTTATACCCCTATTTCTGTACAGGATGTATTGTATGGTGTGCACAGAGTTAATATATGATACCTTGAGCATTTCTATATTTGTCAGCTGTGGTGCTGGCAGAAGGAAAAATGTATTAAGTTCATACCCCTGTGTGAAAGCTACCTAGTAACATGTCAGCAGATGATGCCACCAACCAGTTCGGGTACCCAGACCCACAAACCCCCCTTGCTGTCACCTGAATCCCTGGTGGCTGTGTCCATTTGTCTCAGATAAGACTCGGTGTCCTGACTATGACCTCAGGATCTGGATGTTCCCAGTCACTCAGCCACCACTTCCTCCTGCACAGACCCCACAAGAACGGCCACACTCTCCCCTGACTGCCTGTCTACTCTGGGCTAGAAGCTTCACGGGAGACACTTGCAGAGTGTGTCTTTGTGACACTGAGCCCCCAGGTCCAAGACTGGGATGAACATATACAAAAGAAAGCTCCTCTCCTCTGTGCCGGCTCAGGCTGCTACCATCTCTTGCCAATCTCTGCAGCCCCTGAGTAGACACCATCTGCAATCTCTCTCTGGCTCTCACTTACTGCAATGAGGGGCTTTCAAAACCTACCCTTCCCTGACCTTCCCAAAGCCAAGGGACCTCCAGGCTCTCACTCTCTCTCAGCCCATGCCTCCAAATTCACCTACTGTGTCTGCCTCCTTCCCCTCCCCTCCATACACCATGCTCATCCCCTCCCGACGACTCCTGCCTTTTAATATACTTCCTCCACTCAGCATGTCTTCCTCAACTACCCCTGCAGCCTCTGGCTCACCTGCAGGGCCTGGATAGGTCCACCCACTTCTTTGCACAGATGGCATAGTGACTAGTCAGTGCCTCTTTTTTTGTGTCAACACTACCTTGTTCAAGCCTCTCCCTCTACAACCATTTCATATATATATAGTTTGTTATTATTTATGATATATAATTACATTATTTATACACACACACACACACACACACACACACACACAATCATTGCTTTCATGCATCTCCTTCCCATGGAGGCATATCATCCCTTCCTTCCTAAGGGTTTATTTACTTTTATGTGTTTGAGTGTTTGTGTGCATGTGTACATGTGCACCATGTAAGTTCCTGGTGTCCCCAGAGGCCAGAAGAGGGCAGTGTGTCCCCTGGAACTAGAGTTACACACCATCTGAGCCATCACGCGGGTGTTGGGAAGTGAACCTGGATCTTCTACAAGCAAAGCCAGTGCTTTTAACTTCTGAGACATCTCTCCAATCCCACAATCCATTTCCTAAAGCCTTTTAGTGTTTAATTGCTGGCAACTGGGTGAATGAAACCCAGAGGGAAAAAGGACTGGAGGAGAAACGGGAGGGAGCCGGTTTCCCTTGTAAGGGGCTTCTGGGAAGTAAGGGCACAGTGGGAAACTGGAGGAGGTCCACAGTGATCCACTTCATTCTGGACTTTGGCTTCTGAGCTTCCTTCATGGAAGTGAAAATTTTAAATTCACTAAGACCTCACAGTTGACTAGCTAGGCGCTGAGCGGAGCCAGGATGGCTCCGGGCCTGTGCTCCGCTGCTGCGAGTGGTTATCTTCCACTCCCAGGGAGCCCACCCCACCCACCCGTCTGAAGGGGAGCTCCCTCCCGGAGTCCAAGCTTCTCTCAAAGATAGGTTTGCTCCCTCCTTACTCTCTCCCCATCACTTCCCCCGCTCTTCCTAGTTATTGTTCATAATCTCTTAAACCACTTCAACTCCTTTCTTTAAAGAAAGCAGAGGTCACAGGATGGATGCCCAGTTGGCGTCTAAAGAGCTCCATCCACACTTCCCAATGTTCTTGCACCAGAAGCCCCAATTCTCCCAGCAGGAGGTGAGGGAGGCGGAGTCAGGAGGCCTGGGCAGAGCATGGGAAGAAGAGCCCGTGCACCAGTCCCTAAGAGAGGCTCAGCAGAGTCCCGTGTCCCCGATTTTGTTAGACGGTGAGTGGAATGAAGGGACTTAAATTTTTGTCCTTTATCAAGGGAGACCATCTTGGCACAACTACTTATCTACTGCAGCTTTACGCTCCGTCCCCCATGCACCTCACTCAGCCAGGTAACAGGTGCCTCTCACAACAAGCTTGCTCGGTCTTCAAGTCTCGCTGTGAAATCAGTATTTCGAGACCCAGTCTTATTTTATTTTACATTTTGGTGCTGGGGACTGAACCAAGGGCCACGTACTTGCCAGGAAAGCACTCAGCCCTGGGGAACCCATTTTAATAGAGAAAATTCCATTTTCTTGTTAAATTTCCATTAAGGAGAGGTTAGAAAACTTTGAAAGGTCTAAATACAATATAACAAGAATCTTAAAAACTTAATATACATTTTTGCCCAAATTGACTATTGGTATATAATTATCAACTTTAAATTGTAGTTTTGGCCAGTAATGAACTGAAAAGGCCTTAGTGAACTAGAGACAACTTTGTCATAGGCTCTGGGAACCCTGGCTTTGGCCACAGCATAAGCCCAGCAGCTAGGGGCCCACTAATGACTGCCAATCTCTGCTATAATGGGAAGCAAGCGAGACAGGGATACTTGGTGGACAAGCATCCCGTTCCTCCCCAGTATCCCAACTGTCTCCTTCCAGAGTAGATGACATTCTTTTTTCTCCCTCTCTGGGAGTTTAAGATCAGTAGCCCCCCCTCCATCAGGTATATGGGTGCTACTTATCTAAGTGGCTCTAACATGCAATCTCAGAACTCCCTCTCAGCACCTGAGCATCCTGGGAACTTCACCCTCAGTCAGGACACTGCCACAGGAGACTTGGTTTCCCCATCTAAAAGAAAATTTTCAAAGGAACTTTTGGGTGCACTACAACAAAGGAGTGTGGAAAAGACCATGCATCTTTAACCATAGCCAGCATCAAGATTCCATTTTATTCTTTGGCTTTGCAAAAAGTGTTATGCAAATGATCTGATAAGCTACTCCGTGTCTGACAGAGCTTCTTGAATGCATCATCCCAGGAAAAGTATGAGGAAACTGGGATGCAGGAAATCCACAATCACCCGGGTGGGATGGAGTCCTGGACTTCAGGCTCCTTGTCCATTCAATTTGGCATCTGACTCTAAACACATTTATTTTAACTCTCAGTTGTCTAGAATATCCACACCCTCAAGTTTTATTTCAACTGCCAATTGCAAAATGGTTCACTTCCCACTGCCGCTGTAAAAGCATGAACACGGTCACCAGAGACTTCATGATTGGAAAACCAAAGCTGCACGATTTCCAACCTCAGATAAACCCACCTCTCCCTGTGAAAGCAAGCACAGCCATTCTTTGGACTTTTGCCCAACTGAGACCACATATATGCCTGAATCCAAGCCTCTGTGGTAACCCACAAGGTTTCATGTTGTCTCACATATGGTAAATACAGTCTAGTAGAAATGCAACAGACCAACAACTGCACATATGAAATTGTTAGAGCCAAAATTTCCCAAGAATCTCATGAGGAGTCCATGAAGCCATATGCATAGAAAAGTTGACCATTCACCAGCCTGCCTCCCCCCACCCAGCAGGAAGTGTCCCCATCCCCCCCCCACCCAGCAGGAAGTGTCTCCATCTTCCCCCCACCCAGCAGGAAGTGCCCCCATCCTCCCTCACCCAGCAGGAAGTGCCCCCATCCTCCCTCACCCAGCAGGAAGTGCCCCCATCCTCCCCCACCCAGCAGGAGGTAGATGAAAAATGGGTACATGACTGATCTTTTCATTTTAATTAGCATAGATCATTAAGACAGGAGGGAATTTGGAAGTTATATAAATTATATAGAATATTGAAGTGTCAAAATGAGGAAAGGCAGTCTGGAAACGGCACATTATATAACTACTGAGAAAGAATGGATGTGTGGCTGGGCAGTGGTGGTGCACTCCTTTAATTCCAGCACTTGGGAGGCAGAAGAAGGCTGATCTAGAGTTTGAGACCAACCTGGTCTCCAGAGCAAGTTCCAGGACAGCCAAGGTGACGCAGAGGAAGAAATCATCTCAAAAACAAAGTAATAGGCATGGTGTACGGTTGTAATTCTAGCAGCTGAGAGGCAGAGATGGGAACTTCTGAAGTTCCAGGTCATCCACAGATCCTGCCCCAAAAGCTAAAAACTACTAAATGATAAAATGGTAAGACTGGATTTCACAACTCCATGTTCAAAGTTAGTGACATTTGAATATATTCACAAGGAAGCAGCAGGGCTGAGCAGACATGATAACGTAATAGCAAACAAATGGCTCTCTGCACACAGTGAGCATGGATCCTTATTTCCCCATCCTGAATCTTCCTAGTTGCAGAGGGAAAATCTTCCAAATATTCTTCCTGGCCGTGCTATTGCTCTAGCCCGCCTTCCTGATTGGTGGCTCTGTCCAGGCCTGTCCTGGTCCCTTGGTCTTGTAAAAGTAAGCTGCCATTACAATATAGTATCTTCTGAGACTCTAGGGACAGACAGAGCCTGTGGTTGGGTAGGTAAGGGTAGCATTTGAAGACTTAGCTGTAAAATTCATCCTCCAAGCATGGTGATGGGCCCTACCCTTCCATAGTTCAGGAGCCAAGGCATTACATGATGGGGACTGCCCAGGCTCCCCACATCTTCAGGCCACTGACCTTGGAGAATCAGAAGCATGAGTTACTTCTGGGAAGCTGCTTCCCAAGAAAGGGCAGCAGAGAGGGAAGGAAGGCAGGCCTGGGCTCTGAATGCCTGTCTCTCCTGTCAAGTGGCCAGGTGCCCTGGGGGATGAGGTATTCCTCTACAGGAAGAGAAGTTCGTAAGTGGAAAAACAGCTGTCCCATTTCAATGAACAAATAAGTCATTACAATTTGCACAACATCAAAAAATTAGCAAGCACAGTAACCAATTCCCTGGATTATAATTCCCCCAAAGTTTCATTAAGCACATTTGCTTTGTGTTAAGCAAAACATGCAGATACAAAGCTGTAGTCAGGTGTACTGTGTTCTCATAACTTCCGGTTTTGATAACATCCTGTCATTATATGTCACCACTGGGAGAAGGTGGGTGATGGGTACGTGAGACCTAATGGTGGGTACTTGGGATATCGCTATACAATTTTTGCAACATCTTGTGAATTTACATTTAGCTAAATATAATAACTTTATTTTTTTTCACCCTTCAAACTCACATATCTCTTGTCTCAGTCTCCCACAAGTTGAGATTACAGATACATCAGCCTCACTACACCTGTCAGACTTTCTGACACAGGAGACTCCAGCAACTTCTCTCCATTCTAAGGCTACACCTTCCCAAAGATTGTCCTTTAGAGATAAAGATGAAGCCCAATACCTCAGGACAGCCTACTGTTGGTCAACACTGGTTGACCTCTTTCTGTCTCTGCTGCTCCCTTTGGGGAGACTTTAGAGGACCTGACTAGCCTATGTTCCTCTTTCTCCATGTACTCTGAGTTTACCAACTTCCGTCTGTAGAGCACAGGTGAAGCCCTCAGTTCCTCTGAGAATCTCATATTGTCAAAAAGCCAAAATTATATGATGTGCAGAACAAAACATGGTTGTATGGAAACATATGAATTATGGGTGACTATTTTCTGGTTGTAGGGATCATTGAACAATTGTCCCACAGTTGACCACAGTCACCTCACCATCCAAACATGGCATTGCAGCCATCCGCAAACACTTGGGAAATGACTGACCCTTGGCTTCAGCAGGAGCAGACCTTTCACGCCAGACTTCAGAACTAGCTAACTCCAATATAAGGCATTTTTAAAAACAACTTTATTCAATTAAAAAATATATATAATATATATATATATATCACTTAAGGCTCTGATAATAACAAGATGGTATTTTCAAGCCAGAAAGCACAAAAGGTGTGAGGGAGGGGACCATCGAGCACCACTGGACAATGTCTATGCCACTTGAAACCTTGAGAACCTTAGGGGCTTTGATGTCCTTTCTAGGGCCTCTTTATCAGATGTTCATACTGCAGACTCTGGCACAAGCCTAAAGTCATAATGTTTCCCTAGAGATAGCTTGATGGAGTCCAGTGAATGGAAACAAATCACCTGCTGCTGGACCCTGAGGTTTGTGGAGGATTTGGGAAACTGGAGTCAAGAGAAAAGGATGCTGAATATTCAAACTGGAAATGTTAGGTGCTCAGGGGATGCTTCTAGAGTAGAGGGAGAGTGGGTGGGGTCCTGGGAGGTAAGATGAATGGGGTGCAGTGTCTCCTGTGTTGGACTGTGGAGATTGGCCTTGGAGCAGAAGGAACAGTGGAGTCGGAGCCTGGGAGTAAGAGTGACAGAAAGGTGAATTACTGCAGGACACTCATCAGCAATACCAGAGCACAGAGCAGTGCTGGAAGAATGTGTCCGTGGCAACAGCTAGTGCGATAACACAGCAGCCCCAGTAAGAGGCACAGATACAGGCAGGATGCTCAAGAGATGTTAGTGGAGAGGAAGGCCTGGTGTGAAGGAAATCTCCTTCCCAGCAGATGGAAATCCAGTACAAGGGTCTTTGTGCTGCTTTTTACATGACAGTGCAGGTCTCTGCATGTGTATACATCACTTTGTGGTGAAGTCATGTTGCTTACATTTTATCATCCGTATGATATAAAATAACTTCTTGTCTGGCTTTTTATTTTGTGACTAAAAAGTTATTTTGAGGGAGGGGGTCTTGTTATATAGCTCAGGCTGGCCTTGAACTCATGAGTCTCCTGTTTTAGTCTATCAAATGATGGGCTTACAGTCTTTGCTTTAATTAAATATGAAAGACTGTCTAGCTTTGAGGATTATGCAAATGACAATCAGTAAAACAAATCCCTTCCTGCCCAGATGTGTAAATACACGGTGACAGCTGGCAATGGGTATGCATAGCAGAGTCATGCTCTAAAGCGGCCACCATGGGCTTCACTTTCTTCAACTGCACAGGAATTCAGGGTGCAGGACAGGGTACCCAAGGAGTCCATGGATAATCCCTGAAGAGGCAAATAAGAGCCAAGAACGGAGACATCAAAGCTCTGGGCTAAATGGCACAGCAGAGATCTGATTTCTTCCCTATTTGGAGGGAGGGGTGGGGGCTGATTGATTGATTGATTGATTGAAACAACAACCTGTTATATAGCTCATGCTGGTCTTGAATTTGAAATCTTCTGACTTCAAATTCATGAGGGCTGGCATTAGGGTCCTGACAGCCTACCTAGTGTCCCCATTTCATGTTTGACATGTGTTCACTCATGTTAGTACTAAATGTTCCTTTATATCAATGGATTTTATTCTTATGATATAAAATACCATATACATAAAACAGATTAGAAAAATTTCCTCAAGCAGACAAAAAATGCCCAAGCTGCTGTGACATTGAAAAGTTAAAAAAGTTCCAGGTGCTTAATAATCCCAGCACTCAGGTGACTGAGGAAAAAAAAAAGTCATGATCTTGAGGCAGACCTGAGCTATACAGAGACTCTGTCTCAAAACCTCCCACACAAGTTAAAATGTTATAAATATCTCAAGATAAGTATGGTTGAGAATTTGAGGTTGTCTTAGTGTTCTAGTGCTGTGAGGAGACACCATGACCAAAGCAACTCGTAAGAGAAAAGCGTTTAGTTGGGAGCTCACTTACAGTTTAGAGGATGAGCCCATGATCATCATGGCAGAGAGCAGACAGGCATGGCACTGTCCAGGTAGCTGAGAGCTTTACATCCTGATCTACAGGCAGCAGGCAGAGGGAGAGGAACATTAGGCCTGGCATGGCCTTTGGAAACCTCAAACACACCCTTAGTGACACACCTTCTCCAACAAGGCCACGCCTCCTAATCCCTCCCAGACATTTCCACCAAATGAGGACCAAGTAGTCAATGAGCCTGTGAGGGCCAGTCCCATTCAAATCACCACAGAGGTATATTCTATCACAGCAATGAAAAAGTATCAAATAAGTTTACAGAAATAATACAAGAGATTTTTACTGCCCCGTTTTAAAACTTAAGAGATCATCAAAAATTATCAAATATACATATGTAAATTTAAAAGTACTAAATGTGAACAATATAAGCTGACTGAATGAACATGAACCAAAAGAGAAGGGGTGACAAAATCAAGTAGGTACACTTTAATACAGGCAGAGGCAGGCAGATCTCTTTGAGTTTGAGGCCCGCCTGTTCTACGTAGTGAGTTCCAGGACAGCTAGGGCTATGTAGAGAGATCCTGTCTCAGAAACAAACTACAGATTATGTCTACACACATACACACACACACATATATCAGACACCATAATGTTAGAGGCATGTCTATATAGCTCAGGCTAAAAATAAACTTAAGTTATTTTTTGTTTTGTTTTGCTTTGAGATAGGTTCATGATCCTCCGGCCTCAGCCTCCCAGGTGTCAGGATTACAGCTGTGTGCACCAACCCAGCTCAGATAACTGTTAGACTCTTCCTTATGTTTCCTACATTTTAACAGAAATGATTATTATATAGTTATAATCAAAGGTCACTATTTTCAAAAAGGGAAAAAACGACAAGTGATCCAAAATACTGTTCACCTGAAAAGAATGCTTTATGGGCTGGAAAGATGGCTCAGAGGTTAAGAGCACTGGCTGCTCTTCCAGGGGTCCTGAGTTCAATTCCCAGCATCCACATGGTGGCTCACAGCCATCTATAATGAGATCTGGTGCCCTCTTCTGGTTTGTAGGCAGAATACTGTACATATAATAAATAAATAAATCTTTTTAAGAAAAAAATAAAGAAAAGAATGTTTCATGAGCCCCCCTTGCCAAAAGACAGCATTCTAGTGGGATTTTGCCTTGTTTATGACCAAAAGAGATTTTTACAATCTATATTAAAATGAAAGACCAAAATCTAAAAATTAATAATCATCATAAATATTTTAAGGCTCTTGAAGCCAGGGCATAAATCTAATTTTTAACGTGTTCTCCCGATGGTTTGGAGTACTCTAAAGGCTCAATCCATCCTTGATAATTGATAAGCACATTTCAGATCCCATGAGTTATTACCCCAAAGATGCTATTATTTGATATATAAATGCTATTAAGGGTAAAAAAAAAAAATCTCATCTACAAAAGAAAATGAAAGCGAGAGAAGTTTTGGTGGAAATAATTTAACTATGGAATTTAATCTTTCACAAGAGCAGTAATAAAACTCTATCATACAGAGGAAAATTATTTTTCCTGCTCTGGTCAGATGAATTATATCTGGTTTTATTACCTGCATTCCCAAGGTCTCCAGAGCCTATGACAGGACTCTACCCAATATCATTAACTCCCTTGTCATTGCAGACCTGAGATTCATCGGCCTTGGTTATCAGTTACAAACAATCTCAGTGTCTGCCCTGGAAATTCTCAGCATTATACATAACTGATGTGCAAAGAGCATATGTTTAGCATCCCCCATGCTTCCATCTGTGTTAATTTCCTGTGCTGAGGAAGGAACTAGGGTCTTGTGCATGCTAGGTAGGCACTCTACCCCTGACCTACCTCCTCTGCCTTCTCCACAGACTTTCTCTGTCTTCTGTACCCACCAACCTCCACAGTCTTCTCCATTCACTGACCTCAACTTTCTCTTTACTTCCTGTTTGGAGAAGGAGCCTGGATTAGGTTCAACTCTCTTTCCTCAGCTTCCTGATTGGCTGGGATTGACAGGCCTGTGACATCAGGCTCAGCTCAGACCCACCCCCCCCACCCCGCTTCTTCTTCTCTCCACTTCCTGGGTCTCAAGAAGCCTAGACTGGTCTCAAACTCATTATGTAGCTGAGAATGACCTTGAACTCTCAATCCCCCTGCTCCTGTAAAGCCCTGGGATTCCAGGCGCACACCACCAAGCCTGACTTTCAGCCCTGTGTTCTTTGCAGGACAGAAGGAGTGGTCATCTGCAAGCAGTATGTCAGGGTCTGCCAAACACATGGAATGGTCTCAACAGGGCACACACTAACTGGCCAGTGGCCACTACTCTTGATCTTTGAGACCCTGGTTCCCCTCCAGATGCAAAAGCTTCTCATTTGCCAGGAAGCTAACACCGTTGACCGCTAACCTTTCCAAGTGACCCTTACCTGAACTAACAAGTTCCCTGAATTAGGCAGGCATGCGCCGTGTTTCTTTATGTTCTCATTCATTTGCTTTATCAGCTTCATCAGCGTCTCCACTGCACCTTTGTTGATCATCTCGGGAAGAAATCCTGGGCTCCCAGAAAGGAACTTCAGAGCCCCCATGCAGTACAGAAAAGCCTCAGTGTTACTTTGCAGGTCTTCGTCTCTCAGCACCTCCAATAATGATTCTGCCAAAAAGATGAGTGTCTATAAATGTCTGAGTACAACAGCAAATTTGATGTTGGCACACAATTTGTAAAATACATTCATTGAAAGCTACACGCAAATGCTGCCTGCTTCTCCTCCAGCAGGGAAACCTCAACTACCACAAAACTCCACAACTGTGATGAGGACAAGGGAGAGGTTGCTCATATGCAAATAAGAAAGCCGTCTTTTAACTAGATGCCACTCCTTGGCTCTTAGTAATATTTACCAGATGTAATTTTTAAGTTACAAAAATTTCAAGTTGTCATTGAATACTGGTAACAAGGACATCTAAGAATTAAATTTGTAACAGATCTTGAAGAAACATGTGGCTCTCCAAATGGGACATGGTCACATGGGAACTTCAAAATCAATCTGTTACTGAGAAGGATCTTCTGGACATAGCATTCACCCCTTCCCAAGACAGTTTAAGAACGTTTTCCTCCCTAAGCAGGTGGCAAACATCTATAACCTCAGAATTAAGGACTCTGAGACAGGAGGATAGCTGTGAATTTGAGCCCAACCTGTGCTATGCTCAGAGTGAGACCCCGTCTCTACAAACAAACAAACAAACCCAAATAACAAAAACCCAGTGACTGACTCAGAATCCAGATGATCCGAGCAGGTTAGAAGGAGACACCATGTTCAAGTATGAGAATGTCTAGAGTCTATGCTGCTTTAAATCTAACATAGGAAACAGAGAAAGACAACCACCACAGCTCTGCATTTTCTCTTACCCTTTGCTCTCCTCCACAGACTTGGCACATGTGCTGGGGGCACGGGAGGAGGGGGGCAGTGTCCCCACCTCTGGAGGGCTGGGGGGGCAATGAGTGTCCTCACCTCTGAAGCTCTGGAATGAGACTCACCCAGGATGTTGTCTTTCTGCATGAGGACATCATTGTCTTCACTCCTGCTGATCTTAAATACCAGTTTGCAGACATTCAGAAGATTCTTTCTGCTCACTTTAAGCTGCAGAGAAAGAACACACTTGCATTTCTACAGCAGAGGTAAAGCGGGCAGACACCTCCAAAGCCTCCACACTCAGCGCAGGAAGAGGCCTTTAAATTTAAGAAATGTTTCAAGCAAAGAACCTAGAAAAGTTTGGGCCACGTTATGTGTCACCTATAAGATCTAACTCAGTTCTATAAACACAAACACTTCAGCAACAAGGGTTGTTTCTTTCTATGAATTGTTTTTGCACTGATGGGTAAAACTATCAGATTTTTTTTTTTTTAAAGTGTGCCACTAAATAGAGAAACTGATTTAGAACACAAGAGAAGGGGATGAAGGGGCCCAAAGTTCACATTAAACTCATCTAGAGAAGAATCCATTGAGGAGCAAAGGAAGGAGACACAGAGGAAACCTGCCCCCCTGCCACTGCGTCCAAGAATCAAAGCTGATACTTTGGATTAGCCTGTGCTTACCCATAGGGATGTTTCTGGAATGCTTTGAGATAATCATTGTTCCAGGCTGAAATTACTCTCTAAGCCACACAATATCCATGTCCATTAAATGCAAGGCAGTAACAAAGCACACTTTCTTTTATAAAACATAGAGTGACTACCAACACCATGGTCTACTGCGAAGGCATGAATTTATCACTATAAAAAAAGAGATGGCTCAGAGGTTAAGATTCTGACTGTTCTTCTAGAGGTCCTGAGTTTAATTCCCAGCATCCACACGGTGACTCACAACCATCTATAATGACATCTGGTGCCCTCTTCTGTACACTGTATACATAATAAATAAGTAAGTAAATAAATAAATATTAAAACAAAACAAAAAACAAAACTTTATTTCATGGAAAGATCATTTGATGCCTGAGGGCAGGGCCCAGGTCTGGGAGTCTGGGAAAAATCTCATGAATGCGCCTGACAGCCAATAGATTCAAAACTTGATTTTACGCTGAAAAGTTCAACCAGTAGATTTAGGGCTTGAGATAATGCTGAAAATATAGCCAATGGTTGCTGTACCCTGTACCCCTTTTCCCAATCCTGAAATGCCAAGATGTGTAGCACCCCGCTTACATATGCTTTTCTTAAAAAAAAAAAAAAAAAAAAAAAACAAAAAAACCCCTCACCTCTGGGTTCACCACCAAAATCATCATCTGCTGTACCAGAATAAAGGTTTTCAGCCTGGGTTCACTTGAACCTGTCCAAAGCAATAAACTGACCCTTGTGTGTTTGCAATGGAATCCAGCTCCCTGGTAGTCTTTGGGTGTCTCAGGACATAGGTACAACACTACGCCCGCTTCACATTTATCCAAAATAGTAAAGAATGGTCAGCAATGGGGAATAGGCTAATAAACTGTGAAAGAGCAAAACAATCCAAGTAAAGTAAGCACTCAAAAAAGAGTACTCCCTGTTTTCTGTTTGTTTTGCTTTGCTGAGGCAGGATCTCACTGTGTGGGTTAGAATGGGCTTGAATTTACAAAGATTCATTTGCCCCTGCTTCTTGACCACTGGGATTAAAAGTATATGCCACTGGCCCATGTAATACTCTTTTTTATTGTATTGTTTTACATTTGTTTATTTGTGTGTATGTATTTATATATTTATATATATGATAGTGAGTGTGAGATAGTGAATGTGTGTGATAGTGAGTGTGTGCATGTGTGATAGTGAGTGTGTGTATGTGTGATAGTGAGTGTGTGCATGTGTGATAGTGTGTGTATGTGTGATAGTGAGTGTGTGTGACAGTGAGTGTGTGTGATAGTGAGTGTGTGCATGTGTGATAGTGTGTGTATGTGATAGTGAGTGTGTGCATGTATGATAGTGTGTGTATGTGTGATAGTGAGTGTGTGTGATAGTGAGTGTGTGTGATAGTGAGTGTATGCATGTGTGATAGTGTGTGTATGTGATAGTGAGTGTGTGTATGTGTGATAGTATGTGTACGTGTGATAGTGTGTGTATGTGTGATAGTGAGTGTGTGCATGTGTGATAGTGTGTGTATGTGATAGTGAGTGTGTGAATGTGTGATAGTGAGTGTGTAAGTCAGAAGACAACTTGTAGGAGTTAGTTCTCTCTTTCTGTAATGTGGGTCCTGAAGCTCAAACTCAGGCGATCAGGCTTACAAAGAAAAACATATTTTCTGGGTCGGGTGGGAGTATTGTGTGTTCTCTACAACAAAGTGAACAAATGAAGACTTCTGTATGAAAATGATGGCACCAGGGTCATTATTTCACTATTGAAAAAATTATTGCTAATGTTTTTTTTTTAACTGAGTTTTCAGTTAATTTTCAAAAAGATAATAGAGTATGCCCAAGTTATCTATTAGATCCACAAATACCACTGAGCGCTTAACCGTTTGTGGTATCAGCTGTTCCCTGCGGAAGACAGAAAGCTGGGCAGTTTGTCTGTGGCTGGTGAGGCAGAGGGAGGGAGCACAGATGAGCATCTCCAATCTACTGCTTCTGTTCTGGGCCTGTGCACAGTGATCCCAGAACCCTGCTCCTTAGGCATCATCCTGTGCTCTACAGAGCTGTCTCCTACTAAGTGTTCTGGGAATCCTACCCCAGACCCCCTCCCGCCAGCCCCTCAGCACTCCCGTCAGAGCCTACACTATAACGACTCCCCAGGACATCCCCGGGGTGCAGCAGAGATCCCTTCCACTCAGGAAGAAAGATGAACCAGGGACTTAAAAATTAAGACCACGATTATAACAAGGCTTTATACCCCAGCAAATGTGCTGACAGAAACAAACAGAAAAGCCTTTCCATCTGGGCAGGGCGGGATGTGCTGGCAGGCTCTACTAGGGGGCTGAAATCTCTGACCTGCTCATTTTCCTGGTGTGGTGGGTGGGTAGCCTGTGCTCTACACCTGACAGAACGCCCCAATAAATGAACTGAATGCTGATGTGGAATGTCTTTCTGTACGCTGTGAAATACCATTGGATAATAAAGGAACAGTTTTGACCTATAGCAAGACAGCTTATAGGCATCAAGTAATTTGAGCATAAAGGGGAAGAAGGGTGGAGTCAGAGAGAGAGACGCTATCCAGCCACCCAAGAATCAACATGTAAAAGAAACACAGGTAAACCACAGGCTACATGGCAAGACAGATTAATCTTAATCTAATTAATGGTTAAATTTTAAGAACTGGCTAGCAATAAGCCTGAGCTATAGGTCAAGCAGCATGAAATTAATATAAGACTTTGTGTGATTGTTTGGGACCAAGCAGCTGTGGGCAATCTATCTGGGAGCGCTGGTCTGGATCTTGGGGCTAGTCCAGGCCAGAAACTTCTTAGAATGCAGCTTACCCCATCTCTCACCTTCTATTTGTAGTGAAAAGGATCAAAGAACAACAAAATCAAACAAAAACCCAAACAAGTGTCTGAATTTCATCAAAACATCAGCAGTGAGGAGTACTGTGCCCAGCACTGCAGAGGCCAGTCCCTGTCCGGGGGCAAGAATGGCTTCCTGACAGTGCAGGGTGTCCAGGGAGAATAGTTTTCTTCTTATGTTGAAAATGATGCTTTTGTCTTATTTCTTTATTTTGTTTGTTTGTTTTCCAAACTGAAGAAGCTTGAAGTCCTTTCTGTCTTCCCACTGTGTCTAGTCACAAGTGAGATATTGGGCATTTCTTGTTGATTGTTACCCCTCTGCAGAGGGAGCTAGAATTTTACATTTCCAGAATACATTTGCGCTTCTATTAAGCATGTTTGTGTTCTTTGAACACACTTAATCCATACTGAGATATTTTCTTAGAGTTTTTTTTTTTTTTAAAAAAAAAAAAACAAAAAAACAAAAAGGGGTTAATATTAAAATGGCTGTCTGGTAGATCCCTATTGAGCCAAAGAATTCAAGAAATTGGAACAACTCACATGCTTATTGCATATTTTTCAGTAAAGACTGTTAAATGATTGAACTATAATATCAAACTGGTGGACAAAAAAACAACATAAAAAGAAGAAATTCATTGTAGAACTTTGGACTCTGGATATCTTTAGACTTTGCTCATTTTCTTTCCATAGTTCTTTTTTTTTTAAAAAAAACTTTATTTATTTATTTATTTGCCTTGGTGTTTGCCTGGAACTGGACCTACAGACAGTTGTTAGCTGCCATGTGGGTGCTGGGAATCGAACCCGGGTCCTCTGGAAGAGCAGACGGTGCTCTTAACCGCTGAGCCATCTCTCCAGCCCCCTCCATAGTTCTTATAATATGGAGTCTTGAAAATTTATATAGAGCCATATCCTAAAATCTCATATAAACAAGGTCTCCCTTGGGCTGTTGTAGGAGATCCAAGCAGTCCATAGGAAGTTGGATGTCCTGGCTTTGACAGTGTTTTCTGGCCTGGTGGTCCCACAGTGAGTAAGAAGATGCCAACATGGCACTCGGGGATGAATCAGGGGTTAAGAATGCTGGCTGCTTTTGCAGAGGATACAAGTCCAATTCCTAGTGCCCACATGATGGCTCACAAACACCGGTAACTCTAGTGCCAGGGGATCTGATGCCATTTTCTGGCCTCCATTGGCACAAAGCACAAACTGTGCACATAAACATGTGCAAGGGGAACACTCATAAACACAATAACTTTTTTTAAAAGGAATTATCCTACCTAGCCCTGCATCTGAATTTAATCTCACCTAGATTCTGCAAGACAGACAGCATTGTTACTTCCTAAAGTTCTACCCACTCATCATCTAGTTCAGAAGACCCAATTCAGTTAAATCTCTCTCTCTCTCTCTCTCTCTCTCTCTCTCTCTCTCTCACACACACACACACACACACACACACACACATGCACTCCCCAACTGATTTGTGCAACACCACCAATAACTGTGGCAATATTTTCACTGCAAAATATTATTAGCTCTGTGGTTCATTTATTCTCTCTCTCTCTCTCTCTCTCTCTCTCTCTCTCTCTCTCTCTCTTTCTCTCTCTCTCTCTCTGTTCATCATGAAACAAAACAGCTAGGTTGCAGATGAAAATGTGAAGTCGGTCCCTGAGTGGTAGCAGCCTGGGTCCTCCCTAGGACAACTCCAGCATCAGAACCCTAGAATGAAATCACTCTGCACACTGCAGTAGTCACACATCCCGATTCCTAAAAGAGGATGGATGGTTTCTGATGAAAGCGGTGTAAAGGTGTAGTCTCCACCCAAAATTACATGGAAAATGTGGCTAGAATATTCTGCTTACAAAAGACTTCATTGTCAAAATAAGATAAAATGGACATGTTCACTAGTGTTAGGACATGGGGCTTCCTTCCATTCAGTCGGCTTTCCCGTCTTCCGCTGTACCAGCCATGGGGCAAACAGAGGCATTTACCTTTATGGAAACGGGTAAATGGAGCTTCATTATGTTGATGCTCTCTGAGAACATCCCAGAATCGGTCCCCACTGTCTGTGACTATATGACAAAGCTGTCCATCGGATTTTGTGCCATCTGAACTGCCACACGCTTTCATTTAGTATCTGCCTTTTCTTCTAACACTTGGCAGAAACTTTCTGTGGCCACCAAGTGATCTTCCTGTGACCACATGTCACGGGTTTCCTTTTTCACTCTGGCTCACAAAGCACCTGGCCATTGTTTTTTATTTCTTTAACCATAAACCACAGGGCAAAGACATAGCCCACACTGTCCCAAACTAGCTTAATCTAGTTGTTTGAACAACTGGATATGTTTGATGTTTATAAATCTTTCTTTCCTCTCTTGATTTGCCTTTTCTCTCTCTTCCTTTTAAAACAGGGCACAGTCCAGATCTTGGGGATATTCCCTATGTGCTCAACCTTATCCCTCAGGAAACACTTTCTAGTCTAGTTCTGGGATGTGAGCTTCTTGCCTTAATTTTCCTAAGATTCTAAACAAACATATCACAATTCTCTTCTTTTTGCAATATGTACAAACAAGTCATTTGCCAAACCACAGATGCTGGGCAGTCCATTCTAACAAAAGAAAGTCAAACTTACTGCTAAGATAAGTTTTGCAAGTTTAAGGCTGAGCGAGTCTGAGTCAGCATCCACTAGTTTATACAGGGTCTTCAGCAGGATGCTCCTTCCCTTAAACTTCTTTCGGAGCATGCGTCCGTCCTCCAGTGTGTGATGGAGCTTCGTGCAGGCGGCACACATTGATTCAATGTCTTCTTCTGTCAGAGCAAAGAGAATAACCACCACTTACTCATTCAGGCTGAGTTTTCAGATACATGAAGCATAAGTCATGCTTAGACATCTCCCTGGTCTTTCCCTAGACATCTCCCTGGCATTCCCTAGACATCTCCCTGGCATTCCCTGGACATCTCCCTGGCATTCCCTGGACATCTCCCTGGCATTTCCTGGACATCTCCCTGGTCTTTCCCTAGACATCTCCCTGG
>PVIH01016448.1:0-45576 GCA_004025045.1 Sigmodon hispidus
CAAAGACCTCAACTTAACCCCAACCACTTTGAACTTGATAGAAAAGAAAGTGGGAAATACACTTCTACAAATTGGCACAGGCCACCACTTCCTAAATATAACACCAGTGGCACAGGCACTAAGACCAACAATCAATAAGTGGGATCTCCTGAAGCTGGGAAGCTTCTGCAAAGCCAAGGACATTGTCAATAGGACAAAATGCCAGCCTACAGAATGGGAAAAGATTTTCACCAACCCTACAAGTGATAGAGGATTGATCTCTAAGGTATATAAAGAGCTCAAGAATTTATCCCAAAACCTTGAATAACCCTATCAAAAAATGGGGTTCAGATCTAAAAAGGGAATTCTCAGCAGAGGAACTATGAATGGCTGAAAGGCACCTGAAAAAGTGCTCTTCATCTTTAGCCATGAGAGAAATGCAAATCAAAACAACTTTGAGATACCACCTAACACCTGTTAGATTGGCTAATATTAAAGGCACAGATGACAGCCTATTCTGGAGAGGATGCAGAGAAAGGGGAACACTCCTCCATTGTTGGTGGGATTGTAAGCTTGTTCAGCCACTTTGGAATACAATATGGAGGTTTCTCAGAAAATTGAGAATCAATCTTCCCACGGACCCAGCAATACCACTTCTGGGTGTATACCCTAAAGAGGCACATTCACACTCCAAAGGTATTAGCTCAACTATGTTCATAGCAGCATTATTTGCAATAGCAAGAACCTGGAAACAACCTAGATGTCCCTCAACTGAAGAATGGATTAACAAAATGTGGTACATCTACACAATGGAATACTACTCAGCAGTAAGAAAAACTGATATCCTAAAATTCACAGGCAAATGGATGGATTTGGAGAATATCCTCCTGAGCGAAGTATCACAAACTCAGAGAGATAAGCAGGGGATGTACTCACTCACTAGTGGTCTCTAAACAAACAAACAAGAAAAAAAGCCAAACATGCACAAGCGGCAAACCACAACCACTGAACAGCTTGGGATCAGAAACACCCTGGACTGACCCTTCAAACCCCAGTCCATCTATAGGAACACCTGACTCACTTTTGAGGGAGGGGGGACAAAACTGGAGTTGGCCGGGAGTGAAGACTGATCCAAGCATTATTGGGCCAGTGGGACCATAGGACTGTCTGCTCCCTGCCAAGAGAGGGAATGGGGAGTTGCAGAGAAGAAAAATGACCAGATGTGTTGGGAGGGGGAAGAGACCTTGAATAAGGATATACAGGGATGGAAAAAAAATTCAGAGGGAAAGCTGAACACAAAGAAAATGTATATGTAGCAATCTTATTTGCATTTCCACCCTTGATAAGCCATGCTTATGATTATTATCCTCTGTGTAGTTATTGTTAACTCTTCCGCATTTTTAAATTCTTTTTACTGTTTTTTTTTGATAAATACAAAATAAAGAAGGAAAAAAAACTAACAAGAAACATTTTACAAAATAGAAAGTCACAGAGGTAATTTATATAACATTTACAATAAAGGTAACTTGAAATGTTAATAAATTTCTTGTAAATTAGATACTGCATTTTTCTAAAGCACTGCTGTTTATAATAAAGTTAAAAAAAAACCTTAAAAAAAAAGAAAACACTGGTGGGCACCATGATTGGGAGTTAGTACCCTGAGCACAGTGGAGCTCTGTGTAGAGCAGCAATAGATGACCTCTTCAGTGATATCCAAGTAGTTGAACCTCTCATATGCACATCAGCTTTCTTAGGGAGACTGCTGCAAGAACTTTTGTGTTTTTCAATAAGTTTTGTTTAATTTGTGCAATAGATTCAAGGATAATTAAATGGATTTTAACTTTCTGTAAAACCTTGGCATTATTTTTAAAAATTGATTTTTAAACATTTAATAATTTTGCTACCCCTCAAAAAATGAGGTTCATATCTAAAAAGGGAATTCTCAGCAGAGGAATTACAAATGACTGAAAGGCACCTGAAAAAGTGCTCATCATCTTTAGCCATCAGGGAAATGCAAATCAAAACAACTTTGAGATACCACCTGACACCTGTTAGATTAGCTAAGATAAATGGCACAGATGACAGCCTATGTTGGAGAGGATGCGGATCAAGGGGAACACTACTCTATTGTTGGTGGGAGTGTAAGTTTGTTCAGCCACTTAGGAACGCAGTATGGCGGTTTCTCAGAAAATTGAGAATCAATCTCCCCAAGCAATACCTCTTCTGGGTATATACCCTAATGATGCACATTCCAAAGGCATTAGCTCAACTATGTTCATAGCAACATTATTTGTAATAGCAAGAACCTGGAAACAACCTAGATGTCCCTCAACTAAAGAATGGATTAACAAAGTGTGGTACATCTACACAATAGAGTACTACTCAGCAGTAAGAAAAAATGATATCCTAAAATTCACAGGCAAATGGATGGACTTGGAGAATATTCTTCTGAGCGAGGTATCACAAACTCAGAAAGATAAGCATTGATGCACTCACTCATTAGTGCTCTCTAAACAAACAAACAAGAAAAAAGCCAAGCATGCCCAAGCTGCAAACCACCACCACTGAACAGCTTGGGATCTGACTCTTCAGATCCCATTCCACCTAAAGGAACACCTAACTCACTCTTGAGGGAGGGGGGTAAAAACTGGATCTGCCAGGAGTGGAGACTGAATTAAGCAATATTGTGTCAGTGGGACCATGGGACTGTCTGCTGCTTGCTCAGGGAGGGCATTGGGATTAGTGTAGAAGAAAAAATGACCTGATGTGGCGGGAGGGGCAAGGGACCTTGAATAATGGTATACAGGGATAGAAAGTGTGACTTCTTTGTTCATAATAATAATAATAATAGTAATAATAAAAGTATACAGAAAAAAAAGAAAGGAACAGTCAGGCTACTCAGAAAATTTTTTTTCTAAGAAATATGACATATAAATATAGTATTTAGAGCACTTCCATAACAAATAAAATATAAAAATATTGCATATATTTAGTTTTTATTTTGATATAACATCACTGCTATATAATAAGGAATAAATGGCTCATTTGTATAGTAAGAGAGCAAGATAGACTTGTTCTCAGGATGAAGACTATTGAGCCAGTTAGAAAATGATATTAGCTGTAAAATTTCTAGAAAGAGCAGATGATTATTCAACAAGGAGTTGGAAGGCAAGAATGGTGTTGGGTTGTGACTAGAAATAGCATAAATAATACTGATAATAATAATAAACCTTGGGACAGTAAGTAGAATAGAATGTTTATCAGGGCTTTGATGAAACAGGCTAGAGAAATAACTCATGACTACAAATGTTCTCTAATCCTATAGAACAATAAAGAAAAAAGCAAGCTTCTAAGACAAGACTATATTTGTACATACACAATGTTTCTATATTATTTCCCATATTACAATGCTACAGACTAATTTGATACCACATAAGTGAGTATATATTGGTACATCAGCTTAATATTCTGGTTCAGACTATGCATTAGACTATGAAAACTGTTGTAAGTAAAAGGTGGTTGCCTGATATATTATAGATGCTACCTCTATGTTTCATGTTATATTATTTTAGTCTGAAATTATGTGATATCAAAAAGGTTTTGAAAAAACAATTGTGCTGTTTTCTCCTTAATCTGTATGAGGTTAAGAAGTATAAGTTGGAAAAAATAAAACTGATGTTTATTTAGTCAGATAATATAGATGATAATGTTTTATAGGGAGATTATATTTTGTACACTTTCCTTTAAGAACTACAACTAATTCCTCAAGAAAAGTCTGAAACCCACCCAAGACTATACAGAAGGTAATTGTAAGCTGATGTAATATTTTGCTGATATGATTAAAAACAAACAATAGTACTTTTACATTCTCCATAGTTTTTTCTTTCCCTTTGTGCTTAACATATTAACAATTATCTTACTTCCATATTGTTTACTGACTAAATGCTGTGATGAAGTAGATGGATGACAAGATATGCTTCAAAATGCTGTTTTTATGATTTTGTAACTGCACTCTCGGTCTTTATGAAACATGTCTTCTGCTTTCTTTGGCACATATTTTTTTTTGTTTATTTCCTTATAGAATAAGCAATCTTACTACATTTTTAAATTTAGAAAGTGGAATTTGATTTTAGTAAGTGTGACATATTTATGACCCACTTATTTGTTTTTTATCCAAGTTGCATTTTTTTTAGTCTTAAAATAATCACTTAGACTTTGAAAGCTAAACCGAAGCACTTCTTAGAATTAAACCTCTTCTCTTAAATGGTTATCAAATTAGCTGCTTGCCTGAAATTCTTATCATCTTTGCATCTCACAGCAACTTTTATCTCCAAATTTGCTGGTGCTCTAGAAAGCATTATTTCATTACCCACTGTCCCCAAAGCTTTTTGAAGTGTTAGGCAAGTGTTTCTCTTCTAAATCTTTCTCATTTCCCAAGAGAGAAAGTTAATATACAAAAATAAGAAGTGACTTTTTCGGAACAATTCTCATTTTCTGCAGGAGCAGATTACTATGAGAGTATGATGGCATTATTAGTTGATTCAAAGGTGAAAAAATAAGATGTGTAATAGTTATTGTGTGTTTTCTAATCAGAGACATAATTATCGAGGAGTATTTTAGGTTAAAAATAGTGTTCTTTAGGGGAACAGAGGCACACGAATACCAAATAACAATGAGAAACTTTCTTGAAGCTAAACAGCAGGATAGGAAACAATGAATTCTTACAAAACTTACTAAATAAATGTTTGTGTGGAGTGGAAGCTGTTTGATGTGCTTTAATCCTACATCCTGTATTATTTAAATCATATCTTTTAGTGTTCTAGATAAAGGGCACACTGAGGGTTCAATCATTTTTTAGCTAGCATTTATGTAGAAGACACTATACACCAAATAATGCACATGAGATTAATGATATACAATATAAATATAAAGGGTACAAACATTGAGGTCTAATTTCTTCTGTTTGACTTCTGCCTCTGGGACTCATTCATCTTGTGGATTTGGTTCATTTTGATTGCTATTTTGGTCTCTGTTAATTCAACTAAGAAAAAAGATATGATGGGAAGAGGACCTTCCTCATGTGTTAATGATAAAGACCAGAGTGCTCTATATTCACTCATCTTAATAAAACAATGACCTCAGATTTCCAGAAGGGAAGAATACATCCTGAGACAGCGAAAAATCAGTGCAGTGAGAGTGGTAGAACCAGAATGTTGTAGAGACAGAGAAGAAGCAGAGGCAAATAGCCACTGCAGAGCAAAGAACTCTGGATGGCTTTGGTATTCCCCCTGAATCTGAAGGAAATAAGAGGCTGACAGATGAAATGATTGGTAAGCAAGTAGACAAGGACATCAGGATTAGTATTCATTAAAACAAATTGATAAGAGATGATACTTAACTACTATTCTATGTGATAAAAACACGGCAACCAAGGCAACATACAAAAGAAAGTATTCAATTTGACTTAAGGTTTCAGAGTGTAGGGTCCATGATGGCAGAACTCATATAGATTCACACACAAGCATAAGGCAAAAAGAGAGAGGAAAAAAGGAAACAAAAACAAAAACCAACAAACAAACCATTATGAATCCTGAGTGTCTTTTGTAACCCCTAATCCTGCCCAAATGACAAACCTTCTCTAACAAAGACAACACTTCCTGAGTGCCTCCAAGGCCAATTTCCAGAAAACACAGCCAGAGGGACATCCCATGGGCCAAACCCTACCCAAACCACAATCTGTGTCATCACAGCCCAACAACTAGATCACTTGAGCCTCTTGATGCACAGCTGACCAAAAGGAGGAACATCTCATGGGCAAAATTCCAATCTGCATCATCACACTCTGACAACTGGACCACTCAAAGCCTCCAGATGTACCGGTGACTAAGAGCCAACTAAGAGCAACCCCTAAAAAAGGAGACACACAGCTCCTTGGCTTCCAGCCAACTAAGAGCTGACTAAGAGTAGCCCCTGCAATTACTGGAGACACAGAGCCCTCCTACCCCTGGCCCACAACTGACAAGAGTCAACCAAGAGCTGATTAAGAGTGATCCAAGAAAGCAATGGGCAGATGCCAGTGCAAAAATGCCTATAACAATATAAAGATCAAAAAGATACCACCAGGAGAATCTAGTAGTTCTACAACATCAAGACCTGAGCATAACAAGGAAGCAGAAACAGAAATAAATGATCTTAAAAACAAGTTTATGAAGATAATAGGAACTTAAAAGAAATAAGAAAACTTCCTTAAAAAATAAAAGAAAAAAATTGGAAGAGATGGACAAATTGCTAAAAGAAAATAAAGAAAACAAACAGGTGATAGAAACATTTCAGGAATTAAAGATTAAAATAGAAGCAATAAGAAGGCACAAACCAAGGCAAAGCTGCAAATAGAAAACCTGAAGAAACAAACCAGAACTATAGGTTCAAGCATAACCAATAGAATACAAGAGATAAAAGAGAGAATCTCTAGAGTGGAAGATTCAATAGTGAAAATAGATAGATCAGTTAAAGAAAACACTAAAACCCAAAATATAACACAAAATGTCCAGGAAATATGGGGATACTATGGAAAGGCCAAACCTGAGAATAATTGGAAACGAAGAAGAAGAAGAAGAAGAAGAAGAAGAAGAAGAAGAAGAAGAAGAAGAAGAAGAAGAAGAAGAAGGCCAGATCAAAGGCATAGAAAATATGCACTACAAAAGCATAGAAGAAATTTTTTCCAACCTAAAGAAGGAAATGCCTATAAAGATACAAGAAGCTTACAGAAGACCAAATAGAGTAGAACCTCCCCCCCCCAACTATGCTTGCCACATAATAATCAAGCCACTAAACCTACAGAACAAAGAAAAATACTAAGAGATGCAAAGGAAAAGGGCCAAATTACCTGTAAAGGCAGAACATCAGAATAATACCTGACTATTCAATGGAAGCAATGAAAGCAAGAAGGTCTTGGTCAGATGTAATACAGACACTAAAGAGCATGGCTGCCAACCCAGAGTACTGTACCTGGAAAAACGATGAATCATCATATGTGAAGTAAACAATATTTCACGACAAAACAATACTTATCCACAAATCCAGCCCTAAAGAAAGAACTAGAGGGAAAACTCCAACCTAAGGAACCCAGATGCACCCATGAAACCACAATCAATAATCCCACAGAAGAAAAACCCAAAGAAGGGAAATATTTACAAGTTACAACCAAAAATAACAGGAAATAAATAAAATGATAATGCTTTAGATAAAAGGTATAATGGCCAGCACTAGCGTTTAAAGGAGACCTGAGTTGATGACTACCCTAATTGCCATCATAAAACCTTCATTCAGCAACGGCCAGCAGATCTATAGATCCAGAGGACCCAGTATAGTCAAAGAGAGGGAGGAGATATTTTTGGAAAAAGGGGTCAAGATTGTAATGAGGAAACAAACCCACAGAAATAGCTGAATCAAGTTTTGGGAGCTCATTAACTCTAAACTTATAGCTGGGGAAACTGCCTTGGACCAAACAAGGATTTCTGAGTGTGCATGACTGTTGTGTGGCTTGGGCAGTTTGTGGGGCTTCTGGTAGTGGAACTATGATTTAACGATAGTGCATTAACTGATTTTTTGAAATCCATTCCATTTAGAGGTATACCTTGATCAGCCTTAATACAGGGGGAGAGGGCTTGGTCCTGCCTAAAGTCGTTATGCCAGACTTTGTTGAGTCCCCATGGAAGGTCTTACCTTCTCTGAGGAGTGAATGGGGTGGGGTGAGCTTGAGGAAGCTGGAGGGTGACTGGAGGGAGGAGAGAAAGGGGCAACTGTAGTTATTATGTAAAAAAAACCCTTTTAGATAAAAAATAAAATAAAAGATTTGAGAAGCCTAGAGGTTTAAAATGGGTCTACAAAATATTTGTATCAAAAGTGTTTTTAAAAGATACGGTATTGGTCACAGTATTAAACAATAGAAGATAGAAAGAATTGTGTTTAGCAATTTAGATGTGGCTGAATTTCTTATTAAGAGCCACTTTTATATTCTCAGAAAAAACTAGGATGCATTTCTTCTGATGCATTGGCTATAAAGTTAAATGTTTGTTTATGATACTTAAGGATGTATTAATTTTTCTTTCCTGAGGAATTTCATTACAAAAGTGTTTAATTTGCAGGCTCTACTGGAAAATACCTTAGTTACTTTTCTTTTAGTACAAGAGACTACTTAGGCAAAGCAGGGGAAAATGGGTTTGCATGAGTTGGCAGCTTCAGATGAACTACTGTCCATCACATCAGGGAAGACAGCGCAACAGGAGCAGCAGGCCAACCTTGCCATGGGGATACTGGCTGATGCCATCTTATTTACACACATGAAGCAGACATTCCAAACATCTTCCATAATTTTAAAAGGCATTTGTCATATTTATATTTCCTCCCTAGGAAACTGAGCATTGTAGATGAAATAAAAATCTATGCTATATTTGAACAATCACTAATACCCCTACAAGTGTAGAAGGGATTTGAAGTAGCAACAAAATTTATTTTACAAAGTGCCCATGAAAACCAAGAATTGTAATTACTACAGTTTTAATGCTGAACCCCAGAGTGGCAAAAATTCCTTAGATAAATGATTATATAGTCCCCAATCCTAAAAATAATCAGTGGTGCAATGGCAATGTAAAGAAGGCAATAACTGAACATAAAATGTTGGACTATTTCCTTCTTAAATGTTCATTAAGACTATTTAATAGAAGTGTACCAGCTAATTTCAAACCTATTTAATATCCTGCATTAGCACTGATTTGTAGCAAATGCTCTGTCTGACACATTCTAAGTAATTGTGTTAATATTTAAAGAAGTACCATTTGATATTAAGGTGCTCTGTGGGTTGTTTCCATTTGCTGCTTGAATTATTCTTACTTCAAATACTATTCAGTTAGTTCTCCCCAAAGGGGAAATGTAATGCACAAATAATTTTCTACATGCAATTCCAATTAATAGCTTTAATCAACAAAAAAATTCACTAAAAGTGTTCTGAAACTTAGTATGTATATTGAATTTGAACCTAGAAATTATATGTAATATGAAATATATTTCTTGAGAGTATATTTGTGTTTTAAGAACTTTATATTAAAATTTTCAAAGGAGATAACGCCAATACATTTTCACAAAAGTATAATTAAAAATACAAATACCAACAATTACTATTACTTAATAAAATTTACATTTTCACTGAACAATAATATATGTGTACATATATGTGGATAAATCTACACACATATGTGGATAGCTAGTACTTGAGTGTTAAATATTTACCATAGATTTATGTGTTTAAATACTTCATCTTCAGTTGATGGCATTGTTTACTCCTGGAAGTAGGGCTCAGCTGGGTTTCTGGGGAGTTGGTTTTATGCATTATTACTTAGAACCAATTTTAACCCAATTTTTCATATTTCTATTACATCTTCAAGTTGTAACAGTGGTCTCCCAACATTGCTGTGAGGGAATCTCCCTGCGACACTTTCCTCTTCAGCTTTGGCTGAATCCCCTTAACCCAGTGCTTCTGAACCTTCCTACTGTGGCCACTTTAATATAGTTCCCCATTTGTGATTCCTCCTACCATAAAATCATTTTTGTTGCTACTTTATAAGTATAATTTTGTTATTTTTATGAATTGTAATGTAAGTCTTTGTGTCTCCCAATGGTCTTAGGCAACCCTTGTGAAATGGTTGTTCCACCCCCAGTGGGGTCATGACCCATAGATTGAGAACCAATACCTTGAACCTTACGTTAAGTTCTTTCTTAAACTGTTTCTGTTATGAATTTGTGACAGCAAAGAGAAAGGTGTAAACAATTGTGTAAATACATTACGCAAATTATATATAAGTGTGTGTATATACATTTGTGCACACATGTGTATATATAGATACACACATATATATATATATAGTAAGATGCTATAAAGATAGATGATAGTTGCACATTTAAATGCATGCTATTCTTCAACCTTTACATAGAAGCTTCATGGGCTGAAATGATGGTACTATTTTCTTTCTATTAGTACTCTCTTTTATGACAGGAGTGAGTCAATCTGTGCATTCTGTATTTTCTAACAGCAAGCGCTGACCCAGAGGCACTACAGTTCTCATCTAAGATGAATAAGTGAGTAAACACAGGCCATTTGTTTTTTGGCATATGTAGCAGCTCCCCTCAGCACCCCTGAAAATCACCACTTTCATATTTTATATTTATTTCCAAAGTATAAGCACAGTTAAAGAAATATGATTCATGTTTTAAAAAGTTCATACAAACTTTTAAACCTAAATATACTTCTTGAAGCCTAAATATTACTTTTGAGTCCTGACATTATTTATTTCTGCTCTTGTCTACATATTATTCTCCTGAGACTAAATGCAGCCTTTAGAATTTACATTAACATGAATTTCTTGTTTCTCATTTTTACTTTGTTGGATGATAAGCAACAATACCTCCAGCTAGGTGATAACACTACAGCTATAGATTTATTAATAAGCATAATGAAAACACACATTATCTTCTTCACTGTTTCCCACCCCATTGAAGAGTCTATATCAGAACCATGCCAGCAATGGATTTTAAATTATGCTGTTTAGAATGGAAACAGATAAGAAATTCCACTTGCCTTTGCAAAATATATTGTGTTTTACTTTGCTGTTCCTTTGAACTATTAGACAAATTCAGTTTAAAAACAGGCATTCCATTGTAGCAGCAAAATTTACCATAAATCCATAGCGATTTTGTAAGAGAAACATATGAAGCAGTGCATATTAGAAACACAAGTGCCTCTTTCAATATGCAAAAATTACTAGATTATTTTTCTGCTATAATCTAATAACAAGTTTTATAATCTAATAACTAATTTTATCAAGACCATTGATAACTTAGCAAAGCACATTCATCACAAATTTCAAAATCAAATTGTGTTTATTCCTACAAAATATTGTTTCTTTCAAGAAAACACATAGAGAAAGTAGTTGGATTATTTTCAATGTACTGTTAGCCTTTGTGCCAAGCTTTCCTAGCCTTGAAAATACTTATTTTGGACAAAATATGATTTGTAATAAAGGACATTCTTATGCACCATAGTAAGATGTGTGTTTTCTTCAGTAACTAACTAAAACACAGAAATGTGTCTCCCAATGACAAATATCTCCATGAAAGAAGCCAGAAATACCTTCATTAAAATTTATTTTCTCAAGATTTAGAGTTGTGTGATATTCCTTGAACATTTGTAATAAAGCATTCCTACCTGTCCTTTTATTGTTACATAGTACATATAATGGTGTGGATGTACTTTCATCAATCCAATTTAGGTATGTCAACAATAAGTGAGCAAATAAGGAGTAATTAGTTATTTGTACAAAGTTTTCAAAGTATATTGTTACCTACTTATAATATATCCTCATGTTATAATGTGAGAAAATGAAAAATATTCTACTTCTGTCTATTTACAAATTCTTATATTGACACAAGCAAATATTTATTTGCTGTATAAAAATGCATAGAAGGATGTGAGGAAAGAGGCACTGTTCTCTGATGTTGGTGGGAATATCAACTAGTCACTATAGAATCAGTATGGAGGTTTCTAAATGGACTAAAAATAGAACAACCATGTGACCTGGCTGTACCCAGAAGACTTGATAATACTACAGAGATACTCCCACACTCATTTTTCTCCTGGTCTGTTCAAATGTTAAGACATGAAATTAACCTACTTGTACATTATGAGAAGTACAGGTAACAGAAATATAAATGAAGGAAAATGGATGGAAATAGAAAACATTACTTTACTGAGGTAAGACAGGCTCAGAAAATATAATACTATTTATTATCTTCAATGTAGATATTAGATTCTAAATGGTAAATGTGCAAATACATCTTAGAAAATAAGGTAAAGGGCAAAAAACTAAAAAGAGGCTCATTGACTAGAAAATCTAAGAAGACACCAGGAAGGATTCTAGTGTCCAGGAATGTAATCCACAGTTTTAAAATTCTTTCTTCACTCTCTTACCTACTCATTCTCATGTTTCTCAAGACTTGAGACCAAGCATTCCTGTGCCTCAGTTCCTCCTCCACAGCCCATCAACTCAGTAAAGCAATCCTTCACTCTATATTATACCACCTGCAACAAATATAAGATTGGTAGTAAATCTATGATTCTCAAGTAACTGACATTTTGTTTTAAAATGAAATTTGTCTTGTGTGGTGTTACACATTTAATAAAACAAGTCTGGAATATCAGAGTCAATCACAGAGCCAAGTCAAAAATGTCAGGGAGTCGTGACCCTCACCTTTAATCCTAGTTTTAGAAATGTGAGAAATGAAAGAGAAAGTTAAGGTAGCTGGGTGAAGAAAGAGAGGAAGATTTTTTGGCTTTCCCAGACACTTCTTTGGTGGGTAAAGGAGAGAGAAGTTGGAATCAGAGGATTTTGTGGAGACTGGAGTTGGTTTGTTTCTCTATCTCTGATATTTCCCAATAACTGGCTCTAGATTTTTACTTTATACTAAATAGAATATGTGCAATTAAAAAACATTCCATTTTTAATTTTAAAAGCATATGACTAAAATTAGAGTTAATATATAATTCCATATGGAGACCATCAACCTTAGAGAATATAGGAACCTCTTAGAAATAGAAAGCTTATGCAGACACTGTATAGGGGAATGTGCACTCTAAATATAAAAGTATTTTTTACTGACTGAAAAGAGTAAGATGAACTGAGAATAGTATGCTTCACAACAGGGTTTTGGCTTTTTGGTAAATATTTCAGATAAAAGATAATATTAAAATTTATCTTAGCATTCTAAGCATCCAAAAAAGAGATACATAATAAATATGCTTAAGATTATTTTTGATTATGTTATCTCTAAGGATATTTAGAAATGAAGAAAGAAATGTAAAAAAGTCTATAGGACTTCTTCTAAAGAAACACTCTGTAGGAAATATTTAAAAATTTTTTTTCCAGGGCTGGAGAGATGGCTCAGTGGTTAAGAGCACTGTCTGCTCTTCCAGAGGACCGGGATTTGATTCCCAGAAACCACATGGCAGCTCACAACTGTCTGTAGTTCCAGTTCCAGGCAAACACCAAGTCAAATAATTAAATAAATAAAAAAAAATTTTTTAAAAAAGATTTTTTTTCCATTTTTCTTTCAGGAAACTATTACAAAATACTTCATGTTGATATTGAAAGTTTTCTATTTTATGTATGTTATACTCACATTTATATGTCAATGCAATTCATAGGAGATAAATATTAAGAAGTTATAAAGACTCATATCTGACAATCATACTGAAAGTGGATGAAAGTCATGTGACTAATTTGATATCTCTTCTTTAACATCAATTCAGTAAAGAAAGTTTCTGCTGGCTGTTCAAGAATTCAACCATAACATTGGGAGGGAAAGGGAGTTGAAAAATGATACAACTCTAGTGAATTCTAGTTAATAAAACTGAGACAGGAGAACCCACCACAACTATGCAGGAAGTAATTGCTAGATGCTAGTCTTTTGCAGAGTCTCTGTCTATGTCTGATGGGTGCCAGATATGGATTAATTAGTCAAATTAAGACATTGAAAAGCAATACATAGTTCATTTGCCAAATATCTAAAATTCTGTATTGTATATAAAAGAGTTCTCAAAGATTTAAGCAAGTTGTGGGTGTACATTTTTATTCTTGGGTTCTTTAAATAATTAAATTTATTTTAAAAATGACTTCCCATATACAGTTAAAGATTTTGAGAAAGGGATTGATAGTGGGCTAGAATGAGTCCAGTATGAACAGAGGTTTTCATTATGGAGACAGAGGTTGAGTGATATGAAGACATGGTTATTGCAGACAGGCTAGAACTGAAAAAAAAATTTGAAGTAGACATTTGTCTAGAACCCTAGAATGCATTACAAAAGAGGTCCCATTTGTATTTTGACTGCTAGAGTGATTGATATGAGCTATTTCATTAAGTTATGGTCAATTATAGCAGTCACTGAGAACTAAAATATACTGTAAAGTTGTGCATGTGGTTCTAAATTTCCCATCATTCTACTGAACAAAGAGCCTGTGTATATGTTTGGAGAGAATTTGTAGGTGTTTTAAGGAATAGATAGCATGCACCATTACTTTAATGTCTAGGGATAATGCTAGTAATCAAGATATAAGTCATTATTTTATGTTTAGTTACAGAGATAAATGAGAGGGTATGTTTAAATATTTTTAATTATTTTTTATTAAATTTTTCTCATACCCATCACTGCTAACCCTCCCTTCCTTTCTTCAGTCCTCCATCAGCTTCCCCACTCCATCCAAGGTGGGTCAATTCAGTCTGGCATATCAGTTGAGGAAGAGGTGTTCCCCCGCAGGGTATGGTCTCTGAAGAAGTTAGTTGATACACCAGGAATAAACTTTGTTTCCACTGCAGAGGCTCCACAAAATTCCCTGATCTTTTCACTGTCATCTACATTAGGGGGATTTACATCTATTCCATACAGGTTCAAGCTCCCAATAACGCAGGTCAGCCTACTCTGTGGGTCTCCTCTTCATGATCCTGATCATCCTGCTTATGTTACCTCTCTTCCCTCTCCTGTAAAAATTATAAAACCCAAATTCAAATTGGGGAAAATGCTGACCACTACAGCATGACATTTGAAAATTTATAGATGCTTTGAGATAATATATAAATATATGATTTACATATACATTACATAATAAAATTCAACTTTTAGCAGTTTTTTAGCAAAAATTCTTTTAGCTTGCTTAGCCACAGAAAAGTGAGATATATGAGACTAACCAGTATAGTGTTATATAACTTAATGTACCACTTCACAGTTATTAAATCTTTAAGTTTTTACTCACTGAGCTGTCTCTTCAGCCCATAATTATTGTTAGTTTTTTGTTTGTTTGTTCTTTTTTTTTTTGAGACAGAATTTCTCAGTACAGCAGTAGACTCCTTGGAGCTCACTCTGTAGACCAATCTGGCCCCAATGATCTCAGTGATCCTCCTGCCTTTAAGTGCTAGAATTAAAGACACAAGCCACTACCTCCTAAAGTGGTTCAGTTTCTTTTTCTTTTATTATTATTATAATTATTATTATTATTATTATTAACAAAGAAGTCACACTTCTATCCTTGTATATCCTTATTCAAGGTTCCTTCCCCCTCCCGCCACAACAGGTAATTCTTTCTTCTCCACAACTTCCCATCCCCTCCCTGGGCAGGCAGCAGAGAGTCCCATGGTCCCACTGACACAATATTGCTTAGTTCAGTCTCCACTCCTGGCAGATCAAGCTTTCTCCCCCCTCCCTCAAGAGTGAGTCGGGTGTTCCTTTAAGGGGAGTGGGATCCAAGGAATCAGTCCAGGGTGTTTATGATCCCAAGCTGTTCAATGGTTGTGGTTTGCAGCTTGGGAATGCTTTGCTTTTTTTTTGCTTGTTTAGAGACCACTAATGAGTGAGTACATCCCTGCTTATTTTTCTGAGTTTGTGATACTTCGCTCAGAAGGATATTCTGCAAGTCCATCCATTTGCCTGCAAATTTTAGGATATCATTTTTTCTTACTGCTGAGTAGTACTCCACTGTTTAGATGGGCCATAGTTTGTTAGTCCATTCTTCAGTTGAGGGGCATCTAGGTTGTTTCCTGGTTTTTGCTATTAAAAATAACACTGCTATGAACATAATTAAGCTAATACCTTTGGAGTATGACTGTGCATATTTAGGGTATATACCCAGAAGTGGTATTGCTGGGTCCTTGGGAAGATTGATTCTCAATATTTTGAGAAACCCCCATATTGCATTCCAAAGTGGCTGAACAAGCTTACACTCCCACCAACAATGGAGGACTGTTCCCCTTGCTCCACATTCTCTCCAGCATAGGCTGTCCTCTGTGTCTTTTATCTTAGCCAATCTAACAGGTGTCATGTGATATCTCAAATTTGTTTTGATTTGCATTTCTCTGATGGCTAAAGATGATGAGCACTTTTTCAGGTGCCTTTCAACAATTCCTAATTCTTCTCCTGAGAATTCCCGTTTTAGATCTGAACCACATTTTTTGATAGGGTTATTCAAGGTTTTGGGCACTAAATTCTTGAGTTCTTTATATATCTTAGAAATCAGTCCTATATCACTTGTAGGGTTGGTGAAAATCTTTTCCCATTCTGTAGGCTGTCGTTTTGTCCTATTGACAGTGTCCTTGGCTTTAGAGAAGCTTCTTAGCTTCAGGAGATCCCAATTATTGATTGTTGGTCTTAGTGTCTGTGCCACTGGAGTTGTATTTAGGAAGTGGTCGCCCGGGCCAATTTGTAGAAGTGTATTTTCCACTTTCTTTTCTATCAAGTTTAAAGTGGCTGGGTTTATGTTGAGGTCCCTGATCAACTTGGATTTGAGTTTTGTGCAGGGTGACAGGCTCAGATCTATTTGCATTTTTCTACACACTTCCATCTAGCTATGCCAACACCATTTGTTAAATATACTATGTTTTTTCATTGAATATTTTGGACCTCTTTGTCAAAGATCAGTTGTTAATAGGTTTTTGGGTTAATGTCTGGATCCTCAATTCTATTCCATTGATCCACAAGACTGTTTTTATGCCAGTACCAGGCTGTTTTTATTACTGTAGCTCTATAGTATAGCTTGAAATCAGGGATGGTGATACCTCCTGAGGTTCTTTTGTTGAGTAAAATTTTTTGGTACCTGGCTTTCCTGCTATTCCAAATGAAATTGAATATTGTTCTTTCAAGGTCCAAAAAATATTGTGTTGGGATTTTGATGGGCAGTGCATTGAATCTGTAGATTGCCTTTGGTAGAATTGCCATTTTTACTATGTTGATCCTACATATCCAGGAACATGGGAGAGCTTTCCATTTTCTGATATCCTCTTCAATTTTTTTCTTCAGTGATTTAAATTTCTGTCAAATAGGTCTGTACTTCTTTGGTTATAGTTACTCCAAGGTATTTAATACTATTTGCAACTATTAAGAAGGGCAATGTTTCCCTTATTTCATTTTCAGCTCTTCTATCTTTAGTGTAAATAAGGGCTACTGATATCTTTGAGTTAATCTTGTATCTTGCTACATACTGAAGGTGTTTATTAGACATAGCATTTCCTTGGATGAATTTTGTGGGTCATTTATGTATACAATCATATCATCTGCAAATAGAGATAGCTTCACTTCTTCTTTTCCAATTTGTATCCTCTTAATCTCTTTTCATTCCTTTATTGCTTTAGCTAAACCTTCAAGAACTATATTGAATAGATAAACTTGGTCTGCTAGGGTTCCCCCAGCTGCTGCTGAGGGATTTTACATGACCAACCACCTCCAAAGGATCATAGGGATAAGCACTGAGGACTCTGAAAGACAGTCTCAGAATCCGTCCAAAGGAGAGGTGGGTTCTGCAGGCCCCAGTGCCTGAGTCCTTGCCAGGGAAAATAGTGTTCTGGTTGGGTTCCTGTTCTGGCACTAGGGGCTGACTGTGGAGCTTATTCCCACACACTCTGTAGCATACAGAGTTAAATTTGGTCTGCCAGGGTCCCCGCAAGCCGCTGAGTGATTTTGCATGAACATCCACCTCCAACGGATCAAATGGATAAGGACTGAGGACTCTGAAAGATAGACTCAGATTCTGCCCAAAGGTGAGGTGGGTTCAGCAGGCCCCAGCACCTGAATCCTTGCCAGGGAAAATTGTGTTTTGGTTGGGTTCCGGTTCCGGGACCAGGGGCTGTCTGTGGAGATTGTCCCCACACACTCTGTAGCAGATAGAGATAAACTGGGTCTGCCAGGGTCCCCCAAGCTGATGCTGAGGAAATTTGCATGGCCACCTTCCTCCATCTGATCAATCAGAGAAGGATTGAAGACTTGAAATTCAGTCCCCTGCCCAGAACAGAGGTAGAGATTGAGCAGACCATTTGTTTTGAGGTGACAGGAAACACACAAGCCTACATGCCACAGCTGACTAGGAGACACTTAATTATGAACCACTGAAGCCATGGGCAGACTCCAGTGCAAAAATATATATAATAATGTAAAGAACAAGAAGATAACTCCAGAAGAAAGTGGCAGTCCTACAACTACAAGACCTGAACTGAGCAATGAAGAGGAAACAGAAGGAAACAACACCAAAAATTCCTTTATGATAATCATCGAAGCTCTCAAAGAAGATATGAAAAAATGCCTTAAAGAAATATAAGAAAATACAAACAAAAAATTGGAAGAGATGAACAATTAATTCTATGAAAGAAACATACCAGGAACTAAAAACTGAAATAGAAGCAATAAAAGAAGGCACAAAATGAGGCAAAGATGGAAATAGAAAATCTGAAGAATGAAGCTGGAACCACAGATACAAGCATAACCAGCAGAGTTCAAGAGATGGAAGATAGAATCTCTGAAGTGGAAGACTCAGTAGCTCAAATAGATATATCGGTCAAAGAAAATACTAAAACCAAAAAAGCCATAACTCAAAATGTTCGGGAGATCTGGGACACCATGAAAAGGCCTAACTTGATAATAATAGGAATAGAGGAAGGAGAAGAATACCAGCTCAAAGGCACAGATAATATTTTCAATAAAATCATAGAAGAAAACTTCCCTAACCTGAAGAAGGAAATGCCTATAAAGATACAAGAAGCTTACAGAACACCAAATAGATATGACCCCCCAAAAAAGTCAGCATGCCACATTATAATCAAGCCACAAAACATACAGAACAAAGAAAAAATTTTAAGAGCTGCTAAAGAAAAGGGCCAACTTACATAAAGGCAGACCTATCAGAATAACGCCTGACTATTCAATGGAAATGATGAAAGCTAGAAGGGCTTGGTCAGAAGTTATAGTGACACTAAAAGTACATGGCTGCCAAACTAGAATACTATACCTTACAAAATTATCACTCACCACAGACGGAGTAAACAAGATATTTCATGACAAAGTCACACTTCAGATATTCTATCTTCCATCTCTTGAACTCTGTTTGTTATGCTTGTATCTATGGTTCCAGCTTTTTTCTTCAGGTTTTCTATTTCCTTCTTGCCTCATTTTGTGCCTTTTTTATTGCTTCTGTTTCAGCTTTTAGTTCCTGGCATGTTTCTTTCATTTTTTGGTTTACTTTTTCTTGGTTTTCTTTCATAGATCTGTTCATTTCTTCCAATTTTTTGTTTGTATTTTCCTTCTATTTCTTTAAGGCAATTTTTCATATCTTTGAGAGCTTCGATGATCATCAAAAAGGAATTTTTGGTGTTACTTCCTTCTCTTTCCTCTTCATTGCTCAGTTCAGATCTTGTAGTTGTAGGATCGCCTCTTTTTTCTGCAGTTACCTTGTTGTTCTTTATATTATTATGTAAATTTTTGCACTAGCGTCTGCCCATGGCTTCAGTGGTTCACTATTAGGTGGCTCCTGGTCAGTTGTGGTACTTGGGCTTGTGCGTCTCCTGTCACCTCTGAACAAATGGTCTCCTCAATCTCCTCCTCTGCTCTGGGCAGGGGACTGAATTTCAAGTCTTCAATCCTCTGTTTGAGCAGTTGAAGGTCGGGTGGCCATGCGAGTTCCCTCAGCAGCAGCTGGGGGAACCATGGCAGTCAGAGTTGATCTCTGTCTGCTACAGAGTGTGTGGGGACACGCTCTAAAGACAGCACCTGGTCCCTGAACCTGAACCCAGCCTAGATTCTTTTTCTGTGCTGTGTGATAAAATACTCTGATAAAATAAGCAGCTAGGTGAAGAAATGGTTTATTTCAGATCATAGTTGAAGAGTGCAAGTCCTCAATGCCAGAAGGACCAGGCAGCAAGGCCTTGAAGCAGTTTGTCATACTGCAACCTAATTGGGAAGGAGAATGGCAGAACACAGTGACTGTTTGTGCTCAGCTTCCTTTATTCTTATTATGCTGTCTAGACCCCTGCCCAGGGCATGGTGACAGATACCTTTAGCATGTGTCTTCTCGCCTCAACTTACACAATCAATGTAATTTAATTGCTACAAGCATAATAGAGACTAACCAACCCCTAGTTAGTATATTTGGAGGCTTATCTGCTTGGTGAATCCAAAACCTGCCAGGCTGACAATTAAGAGGAAACACCACAAGATTCAATTAGGGACAATATGAACATAATATACATACAATAAAGCTCAAAACATATGACAATTTATAAAATATTGACGAAAAACTTATGCCTAAAGAATTTGTAATATGTTATTTCTCACTAATCATATACTCTAAATTGTATGTACCCTTTTATATCCAAAGACCAGAAGAGATTTTTGCTTTATTTTGCATTCAACACTTTGGACTATTTCTGGGTCTGTATATTACAAATCTTCCTTTAATATATGAACCTCAGAATTCATTAAAGTACTTTGTAAAATCAGGAAAGATAAATTTTCATATATTTTATGTAAAAATAGTTAAATTGTGGTCTGTGAAATAATAATTTCTCTCAAAACAGGTGTTGTAATTAGGATGACATTAAAGGGTACACTAGTTTGATAAACATTTATCTTAAATAAAATACATACTTAAGTACAATGTGTTTATAAATTGTTGAAGAATCATTAGTTTTCTACTTTAGTTTCTTTCTTCTTCTCTTACTATCAAATTCAAGATATTTGAACATCTTGAAATTATGGATCTGTAATTAAAAAAAATCATAGTTGCTATTTTCTTTCTTAAAAAAAAAGGTAAAGAGGGGAAAGGACATTTTCAACACCACAATAATATCAAAGTAAGACATCTTTTTGTCTGGATTTTAGACAGTACTAAACATGGAAAGGAGAGAATGAAACATTTCAAAGGAATTTATTGTAGCTGGAAAGAGATTATTCTGTATTTTTATTTGTGTGTGCGTGTGTGTGTGTGTGTATGTGTGTGTGTGTGTGTGTGTGTGTGTGTGTGTGTAAAACAAAACCATCCATGGTGTTCATGTAGATGTTAGAGGGCAGCAATGTGTAGTCATCTCTTTTCTCTTTCCACCGTGTGGTCCTAGGAATTAAACTCAGGTCATCAGCCTTGCTGCCGAGTTTCTTTACAGCTGAGATATAGTGCCAACTCTGTCATGAGTTTAGATAATTGGTTTGTCAGAGAGGTTTTGTAAGCCCTTGTATCAGAATATGTTCTGAAAAAGACTTCGTAAGAAACCATCGACTCACACTCACTCTACATTGCTTCCATCTGCCTGTACATAAACTGGAAAATTTTGGTCATGGAAGATATCCATTGTTTCAGCTATTTACTAAATTTTCTACCCAAGAGTTTCTTCTGATCTGTTAGTGAATAACAAAATAAAAGACCTTAAGTTGGAAGAAGGTTATGGTATGGGCCCACATTCTTTGAGAATAATATACACAAAAGTAACTAATGAGTGTATAAATATGACTTTAACAAGTGGTACTTTTAAATATTAGATTTCCAAGGTTTTAGTTACTAAAGCAAAGGAAAAAATGTGTGTGGATGTGGAAAGGCAAAGAGATAATAGATGGGGACAAATGAGAGATTAAATAGGTAGATGATAGAGAGATAATATATTATATATAATGTAATCATGTATATAATCAAGATCTACCAACCCAGCTATGGTACTATCCATATTGGGCTGGGCAGATTTTCATAAATCAGTAGTTAAGAGGATATCCGACAGGCTTGGTGCAGCCTGTATTATGGTAGAGTTTTCTTAATTGAAGTTCTCTCCTTTCAGATGACTTAAGCTGTCTCAAGCTGACCAAAAACTAGCCAGCTCAGTCATAGTTCTAATTGGCTTAATAAAAGTTTATTATCTATGGTTTATTAAAGTAAAGGAGTTATGAAGTTAGTCTTTCTAAGAGTGGTTGTAATTGAAACTAGCAGATTACCTAAGGTTCTTTACCTAGGACAGAGTCACTTTCTTCTCATAATCTACTAAGAAACATTGCAGAAAATTTGATTTCAGCTTATAATAAAGATTGATGTGCATGAGTACATATAACACACACATGTATACATACATCACACACAGCCACTACACGTGCAACATATATAAAGCACATATTTGATTAGAAAGGAGTCATTTTTTCACGACATCGTTTGGTTAAGAATTTTACAAAGAGGTAGTTTTAATGTTAAGATCATCATGTTTTCCTAAGTTGCCTAGTTCAATTATATTTTTTAAGACACATAATAATTATCTTCATGTCTTATGAGGTGGTTATCTTACTGCCTTCATAATAGGTTCTAATATCAGTGTATTGTTTTTCAAAACGTTTTTATACTGTGTGAAAAAATCTTCCAAAAAGAAAGATTTGTCTAAATCTGTCACTAGGTGGAATTTATGTCCTTACATCTCACAGAATTACAACTAGTAATTTTCTATGTTTATACCTATATTATTTTCAACTCTTATAATTTTAAATATCCTCTTGAGGAAGAGATATGACTTGAGAAATGCACTGTAAACATTATATGTTGTAAATTTAAAATATTGCATTCCTTCAACAAGAAGCTTTTGAAAAAGAAAGCTCTAGCTCCACAAGTACAAAACTGTATCTTTAAAAATTCACTCCTTACAAAAATGGGAATTCTATTATCAAAAAATATGTGTTTGTAAAGGATATCATTTGCATTCTAAACAATAAACTGCTCTACAGTTAGCATCTATTTAAGTGCGATCATACATTAATTATAAATGAGAATAAACTAATCACATGTACAAATTTTCTTCCAAGAGTTCATCTTAAAGGCTGCTGTTAAATACAAGTCATTCTCACATAAAAATTGGAAGTTAAATACCAAGATTTGCCTCTATTTGGGAAGATCCACAAGGGATCTGAAGTTATAACTGAAGGACCTATGGAAAGGAGAATCTTGAATGTAAGCTGCCTGAGATAGTGTAGTAAGGGGTAGCAAGATTCAAGCATGAGGCTACAAGTTATAAAGTGCAAACATAAGAACATGTTTGGGAGTTGAAATTCTGTGTACATGAACCAGAGATTAGACAAACTCTCACTAGTAAAGTTATAGGCACGAGTTCAACATAGAAATATATTCTAGAAAACTTGATAATCAAAACCATATCTGAGTGTGTATCATGTGTTTGACCTCAATTATCCCATTACTATAATTAACCTCACATAAACCAGGCATGTGAAAACTGTTCATTTAGCCATGAAACTGGATATGGCTGCTGTGAATACTATAGATGGAGCTGTGTGGCTGCTGACCAAACTGAGAACTATTTGTTGCCATTTTTAGTAGAACCTTTAGTGAAAAAAATGTAAGTGAAATTTATTTAACTATTTTAATAAAAATATATAAAGAAGTGATGTTTCAAATCTTATCACTGGAATGACATAGGCTGAACTAAGCCACCATGGTCATTCAAAAGAGTCTGAACCTTTTTGGGTTGAGGCCACTAAAAGTCATTCCCTTGAGAGTATATAGACAACTATCTAACATCCTAATGAGAAAAAAATAGGATTCTACTGTAGGTGTGTTTCAGACACCACTCGAGTTTGCCACAAAAAGCGCCCCCAGGTGTAGCTGCATGACCATGCCCCTGCCTGCACAGTGTGTTCCTAGGCACACCCCCAGGTGTGTCTGTATGCCCACCCACTCCTTTAAATAGAAATAACACAACACAAGGCAGTGGGTCCTTTTTACTGATTTCACTTCCCTTCTTTCTTCCTTTCTTTCTCCCTCCTTCTACCCCTCTTCTCTGAATATCTGAACCCCCAAAGAAATTATTTGTGGCACTTGGCAGCAAATGTTTTGTGTCTCTCCCATACGCAAAATACTAACATCTACCACAGTTCAGTCTGAGGATTGAACAACTTCATTGGCTAACCATATCTAACTAAGAAGTCATTGTTCTATTTCTATGAAGAAACACCATGACCAAAGCAACTCTTATAAAAGAAAACTTTTAACTGAGGACTTGCTTATAGTTTTAGGGGTTTAGTCCACTATTATTAAGGCACAGAGCATGGTAGTATGCATGGAACTGAAGTAGAAAGTAGGAGCTACATCTTGATTCAAAGTTCAAGTGAGAGAGCAAACTGGGCCTAGCATGGCCAAGCTAAGTGCATCAAAGCTACACCTACTCAAACAAGGCCACACTTCCAATCTTTCTCAAATAGTGCCATTCCCCAAATGCTAAATATTTAAATATATATGCACATGGCAACCACTGTTATTCAACCACTATACCTACAGAGTATGGGTGAAGAGTTACTGACACTAACATGTTTGACTTCATATGGCAACATTAGAATATCTTCCATGTATGATGTATGTATGTGTTTTCTTACAGCAATACATATAGAGGCCTCCTTTCCATTCATCTTCTCTATGATATAAAATCTGAGAATACCACTAATTAGATAAATGCATAGAAATTGTGGAGATAAGTGTTTGAATATTCAAGTGAGGTCCCAATGACTATTTTTAATCTCTCCTTATATGAAGTAATGTCCACATTCCATAGGCCAGATTCTGATGAATTTTCAAACAAGGCACAGGTAAATTCATAAAGATTGTGGCAGTTTGTCTTAGAGAATAGAGCTTACAACTGTTGTGGATAATCTACTTCCAATGACTTCTTCCTAAAATAAGAATTCTAAAATATAAACTGAAAACTGAGGGGTCTGTGGATGATGTTCCTGGGAGTCACATGTTGAGATTTTGAATATAGTTGTTGTGTGTGGTTTCTGGCTCTTACTGTCCAGACTGACCCTGATATTCAGACCCACTTGGAGTCCCACTACTGCTTATCACCAATGAATTGCACAAAGGCTTATATTAGTTTATGCTGATTGACCTAGGGCCCAGGTAACTTGCTAACTCTTAAACTAACCCATGATTCATATCTTGTTCAGCCATGCAGCTCTGTATCTTATCTCAGGGCAGCATAGTTGTCTTCTACATCTGCTGGCTTCTTTGGTGCCTGTGCTCTGCTCTTCCTATTCTCAGAGTTTCTTTAGTCTGGCAGCTTCATTCATACTTCCTGTCTACCTTCAGCCAATCATCGTTTTTATTAAACTTGTAGGCAGGACAATTATTTACAATAGAACAGAACACAATACCACTCTTTATAGAGTTGTATTTATTAAAAAAATTTGTCCTTCTGAAAAATATTTCCTATGAATACCAACCACAAGATGACCTAAATCATAGAGACTCATCTAGGGAATGACTATGGGTTTTTTATTAATGCATTTATTAATGATAGAAAGGTGTCATATACTTTGCAATGCTATTGATCACTCTTACTTTTGCCTGATTCCCAGAAGCCCTCCTAAAACAAGAATGTAGACTGCAATAAGTATTAAAAGTAAGTTCTATTTGTAAAATAATGCTGGTTTGGCCAAGCCAGAAAACAAATGGTCTGGAAAAGGCTTTGGTATTTGTAGCTAATATTCAGCCTAAACAAAGTAAGTCCAATTTATATGTCCTAATAACAAGCTATAATCACATCATTTACTTTATATCTTGAGGTTTTACTTTGTGAGGCAGTCCAGATTTTAGAAATAACATATTCAATGGATATGATCTTTCTGCCCCCAACAATCTAATTTGAAGTATTAAAAGAGATATATGAAAACTTATAGCAAGCTTTTACAGCCCCTAAATAACAATAACAATATGGGGACTTATTATGAATTATGAAAGCGTGGCCTTTGGTTAGGCTTTTTCACAACTAGCTCTTCCAACTTACATTAACTTGTCTCTATTAATCTACATTCTGCTATGTGGCTCAATTACCTCTGTTCTGTACTGTATGTGTGTCTGACTTCTTCAGAGTCTCCTGGCATCTCCCTAACTCTGTTCATCCCAGAGTTCTTTCTCTCCATAGAAATTCTGGCTATTCACTCTTGCCATTCATCTCTTGACTAAACCAATCACAGTAAAACATCTTCACATAGTGCAAAGAAACCTTCCACAACAAAACCTTTCTCATGAAGTTGAATCAAGTCAATCTCATGCTTTGGCATGATTTCAAATAAAAGTAATATGAGATACATAATTTCTAAAACCTACATTCAAAACTAAAGGAAATCAATACTAAAATTACTATAATTCACTTCACCTCAGCTATGATTAGAAAATCATGTACATTTTCCATCAAAGACAGTTTTTCAAATGAAGGCTTTTAGTACTTATCATTAACCATTGCCCTTTAAGAGAGAAAATGTAAAGCTATTTTGGATTAGAACCATTCTCTATATTCAGGTCAAATAGCTCTTAAGACTTCAAGAATCTGTGCTAATTTTAAAAAACCCAGGATCAGAAATTTACTTTGAGATTTGCTATTCTGCACTTCTCCCTGCAAATCCTTCATGAAAGGATGCAGTATCATATAAACAGGCTGAACAGCTAAAAACACTTTTCAGGTAGACAATGATCAGGAAACATGCTGTGGATATTGCAAGGAAAAGTGAGATGCAGAGCCTAACACAGCTTTCTCCCCAAAGTAAACACATAGTGAATTCCTTATCTCTGTAAGAGTACACTCCAAAATTCAGAATGGAAAGTGTCCTGGGCTTGGTGCAAAAAAATTGGCAGTAGTGACCAGGCTTGTTGGTTTTATGGTCTCTTTCATGAACAGGAAGGGAAAAAAAAGAAAGACATCACTAATATGTTAAAAAATAATCAACATCAGAAACAACAAAACTGGATGCTAATAAGGAATTAGGTTCAAAGAAGATATTTAACAAATGAAAAACATTTAAGATGCACACTTTTTCTTCTGAACTATTAAAACTACTAGAGGAGCCTTTAGTTCTGCCTGGTTATATGATACCATTCTGATGGGCACATAGGGAAAGTTACTTCTCTATCAAATAGACACTGAGCAACTATTGTTTTTCTTTGATCATGATTTAACACTATCTTAGTCAATGTATGATGAAACAACATGAAAGACTAGGAAGAGAAAGCCAGCAAAGCATCTGAATTTTAGAGGTATCCTAAAAAACTCTGATTTTCTTCCTTTATGAGATAAGTTTGAGAAAAGGATAGAGAAGAAGAAACAGGAGGAGAGAGGATCCAAACGTGAATTTGTGGTTCTGTACTGTCAAGTTAATGTCCTGTTCTGTTCCTTTTCTAGCAATGAAGCCTTGATCCATAGGTCTTATGTGTCATCCAACAGCATTAGGTTACTTTCAAATGTGACACATTCCCATGAAAGGCAGAGCCTTCTAAATGAAATCCTGACGTCTGGAGTCAGGACAGCAAATTGCTCTAAGCCAATAAATGAGAAATTTGTGATTTTCTTAAACTACTCTTTTTTTGAACAAAGTATTCCCCATCACTTTTATTTTTGGTACAGTTTGCATTACCATGCCCTTAAGATCCTGAAGCAAAGAATTTAATTTATCTATACATATTTCAGTGAGTTAAATATATTGTTAACTTTTACAATGTCAAAGAATCAGAATGTGTTTCCACCCAGGTAACAACAAAAAAATTGAGCATAAAATGCACTGATGAATTTCACATTATGACCTCAAATTCTTCCTAAAATACTGTATACAACTTTATGTTCTGAAACAATAATAACATTAACTTGTGTCTCTGCCAGAAAAATTGAGTATATTCATAATCCTTATGCCCAAGAGGCTTGAGGAAGAAAGAATGCCAAGAGTTTGGTGTGGAGCAAGATCAGGCCTCAAAGCTACACACAGGGCTGCAGGTTTAGTTCAGGGCTAGTTTAGCAGGTACAAGGCCTTGGAGTCCATCTTTAGGAATGGAAACATAAATAAGTGAAGAACAAAATACAGATTTAAAAAATGTATTTGCTTTAAAAAATATATTGCTTTTGAAGGTAAGCAAAAAAATTTAAAAAGAAAATAGCAGAATGATCATCATCCTTTCCTAAAGCAGAAACATACATGCTAGAAATCCCCCCTTCGTCCTGATCTGAGCTAATCTGTATTCTAAAGAACATTAACTTTTGGGCCAGGCCTTTGATAAGCAGCTCCCTTTATAAAGTAATAGTTTGCTCCATTTCCAATTTAAATGTCAGAGCAGAAAATCTCTTCCTTTAATTTGTACAATTAAAGCCTGTATGTCAACTACAAATTAGTTGACAGGTCAAATAACATTTATGCAAATAAAAGATTATCATCCCAAATATAGAGAACCAAGTTAGGAACATGGAGACATTTGAACTTAACCAAAACCATACTGGAGGGCTATGGACTTTATGACCACACTAGATCAACAAGTGGTACATCCACTTCAACTAGATTCACTGGGATCCCTCACACTGGTATAATGGCACCCGCCAACCCACCTTAAATACCATTCTACTTTGCCTCAAAAGACAGACGAGACACAGAGATGACTGTATGTATCATCCTGCTTTCCACTTGGATTGCCTTAGTCAAATCTTGCTATGTTTCACTTTTTATTTTTTATTCTGGACTGGCCATTTAAATTTTGTACACATAGCTTTACTAGCATCTATTAAATATTTCTTGGAGATGCATTGCTTCTTGTTTATGAATTTCCAAGGTATTTTGTATACTTACACTCCTTATTTTATTATGAAGAATTTAGACCAAAATGACTTGAGAGTCCTGAGGATAAAGAAAATTATTTTGATATATAAGTAAAATTCTTCTGAGAGTACTTAAACCACCATTGTACCCTTTGGAGATGAAAACCTATAAAATACACTGCTGAAAACTGAATGGCTTTAAAAGTGACCAGGATGGAACAATGGGGAAATGAAAAAATATCTGATAAGCATATAGGGAGGGTAGATCAGGTGTGCTAAATATGCTGATGGAGCCACACCAATGAAACCTCAATACTATTTATTATATATAACATGAAGAAAATGGAGTCCAGTCAGCTAACCTTGGTAGGATGTCTTCGTGTGGGAGCACCCTAAGGAAAATGTCATCTGGGAGGAGAAGGAAGCTGTGGTTCATAGTTTCTACACAGGATGTTTTCTGCTAAAGACCATGAACATTCATACTGGAATCTGGGTGACACTTTATAATTGCTACAGTCTGAGGCTTTGGGTCCTTGGCATGGTGGTGTTTCTGTCTAAACAGGCCTTCACTCAAAACATCATCTGCTTCCATCTGCATATCTCCTCTACTCTTATACCTTAAATACCAATGATGCAATTTGACTTCCAGTAGTAAACTGGCATCTTGTGATCTCTAGATTTAGACAGAGAAGAATGACAGAAAGACAAGGAAGAAAGAAAGGAGAAAGGCAGGGAAAGAGGGAGGGAGAAATAATGGAAGGAAGGAAGAAAGGAAAAAAGAAGAAATGAAAGAAATAAGGAAGGAAAGAAAGAAAAGAAAAACAATCTAACAAACCCCCCAAAAGCCCACTGTTGTTTCTAGTTTGGATTATTCAGTTACCCCTGCTCAAAACACTGGACACATACACAGACACACAACACACATCAAAACAACAACAACCAAACAGAAATATCTCTTTCTTTGTAATAAGCCTCTCTCGGACCTGGACACAATATCTGAATACAATTCCTCTGACCCCTGGTAGATCTGTCAGCAAGAAAGTTTTTTCTTCTTTGGAACAGATTTCTCCATTCCCTTGTGGTAGCTTGGCCATGTAAATTTGTTGGTAATTTTGTAAAAGACAGTGTAATTGATTGTCAGTGCCTTCATTAACTGAACTTTGAGGCTTATGAGAGTGGCTTACTCTAAGATCCAGGCTGACAGAGCTTGTCCTCTTTCCAGGAAGCAGTCCCTAATCTATGGAATCACAAATAAGATGCTATAAAACAAAAGAAAAAATGGCATTGCATTCAGGTCCTGCAGACATGTATTTATATCATAAGTTTTTCCTCCTTTCTTTTTTCTTCAGAACCAAAGTTACTGTTTCTTCTTCTGAAAAACAAGGCCATATCCCCTGAACATACTCTTGTAACACATTAAGCTGCCATGTTTTACCTCACTTCCATGTTTTTTAAAAATCTCCTTAAAATAATAACACATATGTACTTAGCTCTAGATTCTATTTGTCCTGTGTTTTACAACTAACACATAGAGACATGAGCTGTCTGGCTTACCCTTACCATTTGTATATTCCTGACAAGAGCATTCTCTCTGACAAATCTGAGGTCACCATAATATGGATCCCTGTTTGGATACCACTTGCCACAACCTGCATTTTTGGGATTGGCTTGACTAGGTTTATGGAGAAATAAAGAAACAACAGATGCTTATACAGAAAAGCTGTGATTGAACAGGCCATGTTACCTGAAGCTCAGCATATTTCTTCTATAGAATACTAAGAAGAAGGAAGGCTTAGTTTGTTCTCAGTAGGTCTCTAAAGGGGGCAGTGTCAGGTTGGTATTTCAGATAAAGATTAGTGGTTCCTCATTATTTGTGCTTGGACCAGGGAAAAGCTTTTCTATTTCCCTTAGTCTGGTCTGCAAAAGTCTTGGTCACTCTCAAGAATCTGATATAATGGTGTTCATTACACATTAACACAGGATTCATCTGCTTCCCACATTACATTATCAATCTACATGAGAATGTTATACTCTCACTGAAGTAGCATTTACTTCACAATTAAAAAAATAACCTGATGGGCAGGTAATTCCAGCACTCAGGAAGCAGAGGTAAATAGATCACTGAGTTCAAGGTCAACCTAGTATACAGAGTAAGTTTTAGGACATCCATGGTTACACAGAGAAACCTTGTCTTAAAAAACCAAAAAGATGAAAACAATGATGGGTCAACCATATTGTCTAGCCTACTGAAATATGTGGGACCTTCTTCCTCTAATAAGAAAGATAGTTACCTGATCTAGATTGAAAAGATTATGCAAAGAAAGCAAGTACAATAAAGCAATAAAGCATACTGCACTTTTCAAATTTCTTGTTTTTGCTTCCTGTGAGTAATATTATCAAAATTAGTATGTAAGGAGAAAAATACAACTTAATGTTCTTCCTTTTCTTTCTTTTTTTGAGACAATGTCTCCCTGTATTCCTGGAAGGTCTGCATCTTACTATGTAGACCAAGAAAGCATTGAACTCACTGAGAACTGTCTGTCTCTATCTTCTTTGTATTGGGATTAAATGCACATGCCACTATACTTTTATTATAAGAAATAATATTAATAAAAGCATTCTGTTTTAGAGTAGAGTTATAAACTTGCCTTTGTCTCTAAAACGCAACATATTTGAAATAAAAAAAAACACAGTCAGAACTCTACAGTAGGTTTTTAATAAAACATGCAATTTCTCCTCTATTAAAATTAGATCAGTGGAACTAATGTGCTTACTCATAAAGGAATCTTTTCCCACAACTTGTTAATCACTAGGGTCCATAATATGTTTATTTTTATCTTACACAACTGCCTAATTAGCAGATAGACCAGTGAGTTTCTGCAGCAAATGTTCATTGCCCTTAAATGGAACATTCGCCATTTTTTAAGTCTCTTTCTTGATCAGATATTATAGAATATGATTTACTTCAAGCTAGGTAGAAAATCTGCCAATCTAGTTCATATCAACATTAAAGTTTATAATGTGATTTGTGGTCTGCAATAGAAAACACTGGACTGATCTGTAAATAAGTATGAATGTTGCTCCTGAGGATAAAAGCATAGGACTCTCCTGATAATGTTCAGCCATTCCATCTGCCAGAGGTAAGAGTTCTAACAGATAAATCTAGCTGCTTTATAAACACCATGACTATGCAACAACTTATATTCCTACCTTACCTTCATTAATTGTCTTCTTTTTAACTTTTATTCACCAAATATATGTTTTAGCTTTCAAAACTAAAAATATTTTAGCTTATGATAAATTATATTTCCAGAGACCTTTTTTGTTGCCTGTATAGGCCATTTCTTCTCTGACAAGTTTGACAGATACCTGATGTAGGTTGAAAAATTATGGAAAGAGAAATTGAAGTGATGTAAATACTATATATAACAAAGAAGAACACATTACTTCCTCTTTCCTAAGTCAATGCAACTTCTAACTGTATACTAAGTATATATCCTTATAGTCACAAATGAGTATAGCTCTTATTATTTCTTGAAGAAGCTGATTTTTGCATTATATGGAAACCATTACAAAAGTCCATAACTGATGAAATTCTGAGAACAACATCCTATGGGATGCCTGGTTCTAATTTATGCATCTATAGCACAATCTCTACAACTTAGGCTTAGATAAAAGTTGTGGAAGAGATATTGTGAAAGTCAGACAAGTAGAATATATGTTGAAAGAGTGTCTTCTTTCTATGTGACAATAAAGGTGCATCCATGACATTTCAAGAATATAGTACTACAAACAAGTCCAGCACAGTGGCAATACCAGCAGATATACTTCCTTGAATGGAAGAAATCCATTATAGCATCACATGTACATGATGGCTGCTGAGAGGATGAATCAGCCTTATCTGGGATCTAGCTCCCAACAGGTAATCTAATTCCAAAAGGTCATGATGTCTTAAACATGTATACATGGGTGTAAGACTAAATGAGTTCCATGGGTTGTATTGATCTATATATGTCTGTACGCATATGAGTATATAGGCATGTAGCAATAATAATTAAAGACAATGAGGTCATGGTTTTTAAATGGATGAAGACACAAGGGGAGTAATAGGGAGAAAGAGGGATGGAAACAGTATAAATAACTATTTGTGTATGAAATTCTAAAAATAATTTAAAAATTAGAAAAAAAGAAGTAATAGAAATAACATAAATTTCAAAGAAGATTTAATAGGTCAGCTTACATAGTAGGGCCTGGCAAGCTTAACAGTATGCTGGAAAGACTGAGAACACAGAATGCTCAATTCACAATGCCTAGGTGTGGCTTCTTTAAATTTTGGCAAACTGGGAAGCAGGAAAAAGCTTCAGAAGTCAAGGCCAGGCCCTCGCCCTTTATGGTGCCTCCCTGGTGACCCACTTTTGCCACTGATGCATCTGTGCAATGAAGATATTTGCATAATAGCTAACTGGAGTTTAAGTATGACACTATAATTAGGCCCATGAGAACAACACAAAAATAAATATATATAAATATGACTCTGACACATAAAAATTGATTTTTTTATAGAATTTTACATTAAAAATAACAATCATATCAAGCCCAGCCACACAGAACCTGACTGAAAAGAAAGTGGAAAATACCCTCCAACTCATTGGCACAGGTGACCACTTCCTAAATATAACATCATTAGAACAGACACTAAGAACAACAATCAATAAGTGGGACCTCCTGAAACTGAGAAGCTTCCGCAAAGCCAAGAATACAGTTCCAAAGACAAAATGACAGATAACAGAATGGGAAGAGATTTTCACCAACTCTACAAGTGACAGGGACATATATCTAAAATATATAGAGAACTCAAGAAACAGAGTCCCAAATATTGAATAACCCAATAAAAAATCGGGTTCAGAACTAAAAAATTCTCAGCAAAAGAATTACAATGGCTGAAAGACACTTGAAAAAGTGTTCAACATCTTTAGCAATCAGAGAAATGCAAATCAAAATAACTTTGAGATATCACCTTCCACCTGTCAGAATGGCTAAGATTAAAGACACAGCTGACTGCCTATGATGGAGAAGTTACAGAGCAAGAGGACCACTCCTCCATCGTTGGTGGGAATGTAAGCTTGTTCAGCCACTCTGGAATGCAGTATGGTGGTTTCTCAGAAAACTGAGAATCAATCTCCCCAAGGATACAGCAATACAAATTCTGACATATATCCTAAAGATGCATATTTGCACTCCAAAGGCATTAGCTCAACTATGTTCATATCAGCATTATTTGTAATAGCAAGAACCTGGAAACAACCTAGATTCCCCTCAACTGAAGAATAGATTAACAAACTATGGTACATCTACACAATGAAATACTACTCAGCAGTAAGAAAAAATGATATCCTAAAATTTGTAGTCAAATGAACGGATTTGGAGTATCACAACCCCCTGAGTGAGGTACCACAAACCCAGAAAGACAAGCAGGGGATGTACTCCCTCATTAATGGACTTTAAACAAAAAAGCTAGGATGTCCCTCAACTGAAGAATGGATTAACAAACTGTGGTACATCTACACAATGGAGTGCTACTCAGCAGTAAGAAAAAAATTATATCCTAAAATTTGCAGGCAAATGGAAGGATTTGGAGAATATCCTACTGAGTGAGTTATCACAAACTCAGAAAGATAAGCAGGGGATGTACTCACTCATTAGTGGACTCTAAACAAACAAACAAACAAACAAACAAACAAACAAACAAGAAAAAAGCAAAGCATGTCCAAGCTGCAAACCACAACCACTGAACAGCTTGGGATCAGAAACACCCTGGACTGACACCTTGAATCCCACTTCCCCTAGAGGAACACCCAACTCACTCTTGAGGGAGGGGGGAGAAAACTGCAGCTGCCAGGAGTGGAGACTGAACTAAGCAATATTGGGGTAGTGGGACCATGGGACTACCTGTAGCCTGCCCAGGGAAGGGATGGGGATTTGTGGAGAAGAAGGAATGACCTGATGTGGTGGGAGTGGGAAGGGACCTTGAATAAGGATATACAAGGTTAGAAAGTGTGACTTCTTTGTTAATAATAATAATAATAATAATAATAATAATAGTAATAAAAGGAAAAAAAAGAAATTTAAAACCACAGCCACAGTACAGCTTGGGATCTGAAATACTTTGGGCTGGCACCTTGGGGCTCATGTTCTCCAGAGAAACACCAGACTCAGTCTTGATGTTGGGATGAGGAAAGCAGATCTGCCTGGAGTGGATGCTGAACTAAGCTACCTTGGGACGTTGGGAACTTGGGACCTCCTGCCCTTGCTGGGGAGGAGATAAAGTGATAAGGAGAAGAATGATGGATGGGGAGGGGCAGGAGAGGGAAGGGAGTCTGAGCAAGGGGATACATGGATAAAAATTATAACTTTATTCATAAAAATATATAAATAAATAAATTTCGAGTCACAGAGCAGCAAAAAAAAGGAAGATGTTTCTTTGTCATTTCTCTTAATAATTTTTTGTCCCTAAGGAACAACTCTCTATTCTATAGACAATTACATTTTCTCCTGAGAGTCTAACCCCAAGTCATCATATCGCCAATGACAAATTTTCCTCAGTAAGACTTCTCTAGGATTTCTGAATGTCATTTATTTTTAAGTAAAAATATTCAAGAAGACTTTGTCTTTCCAGTATTTCTTTGCATTGATAATTTCATAATCACTCTCATTCAAAAGCAAAAACAATAATTTACTTATGCTTATTTAAGGAAATACTTATAACACATTGTTAAAACAGAAGAAACCATATCTATTATTAAATATGTTCTAGAGAATCACTTACTAATTCCAGAATAATAATAAAGAGTGACTTCAATATTCCACTCTCACCAACTGAGAGTCTATCCTGGCAAAATAATAAACGTCTTAATTAATGATGCTTTATATCAAATAAACTGAGTAGGCATTATGGACCATTATATTCCAATACTGCTGGATATATGTTGTTCTCAAAAGACCTTGGAACTAAAATACAAATAATAACTAAAGTTAATGTTGAATATTTGTAAAAAGTAAAGCATAGATATATTCAACATGATAACACTTGGTTCTTTTAGTAGATCAATCAATTAGGCTGAGAACCCCAGGAAGACATATTTGAAAAGGATTGGAGTTGTCTAAATAAATATATAATACTGAGATTATTTTAATGAGGATGGAGATCCTTCAGCAATTATTATCACTAAAAGGTGATTTAATAACAATTATATTATTTACTGACATGATAATATGGATAAAATTAGAAGATTCTTTGAAAAATATATTTGACTGATATTTTGATAAGAGAAAATAATATTAATTATAAATATTTTAATAAAGAAACTTCTAATAAAGAAGAAAATTTTCTCAAAGAGCAATGTCCTGTGATCTACTTTAGTAAAATTTCTTAAATGTTTAGAAAGAAAAGTGCAAAGTTAAACTCTTCTAAACAACAGGCTCAGAATAAATTTTTAGCAGTTTATAACATTGATATCCAAGTTTTTTGAAGATATTACAAGAAGAGAAATCAAAAGTACAGGCTCACATAAACATACATACAAGTAACATAAAATTTTAACTTGATAAACATAATTATGTATAAAGGAATAAAATATGTTCAAATGGAGTAAATTCTAGAAAGATAAACCAATTTGTCTGAAGTAGAATCCATGCAAATCAATACATTTACATGACAAATTGTTCATATGGCTGAAGGTAAGGAGGACTTGATACAATTTATTAGATATTCATAATTTTATGATTCACTTAAAAATTAATTATAAGCCTATTTATGTGTATGTGTGTATGACTGTGTATGTGCCCATGGAGCTGTAGTTACATGCAGTTGTGAGTTGAGCTACATAGGTAATGAAAAACAGCTGATTTTTATGCACAAGTAACAGTATTCTAACTACTCCAGCCAACTCCCAAGTTCACCATCACAATTTTTAAAACTTACTAATATTAAAGCTGTTTTATAATCTATCTGTTAATATGTATTAATCATTAAGGCATTGTCATCAGTCTTGGAAAAATTAAAGCTTTATTGCAAAAGTTGGAAGTGGTATGAAAAATTTGCTCTTAGCACCTGGAATCAACACTGGTCAATGTATCTTCATCAACACAACTAGATAAGACAAAGAAACATCACTGTGTCTGGACTGTATGGTGTAAACCTGAAGCTGACATGAAAGACTCTTCCTTGAAAACTAGCTCATATAGAAGGTGTTACACAGATAGATATTCTTTCAGTTTGACTTTGTCCTGAAATATCTTGTTTACTCCATCTATGGTGATTGATAATTTTGCAGGGTATAGTATTCTAGCTTGTCAACCATGCTCTTTTAGTGTCTGTATAACTTCTGACCAAGCCCTTCTAGCTTTCATCGTTTCCATTGAATAGTCAGGCGTTATTCTGATGGGTCTCCCTTTATATGTAAGTTGACCCTTTTCTTTTGCAGCTCTAGAGGAAAGAAGTCAATAATCCAACCAAACACCAATTCTACAAACTACAACAATGACTAGATTAGCAACATATCCCCAATGGTGCAATAGTGGTACTTTTATCTTGGGGACAGTAGATATATAACTGGATTGAGGCTTATTCAATATAAAGTAAGTTATGTCTAACAATGCAAACCTAGTAAACTACTCCTAGCTGGTACGTTTATAGTTTCTAGAGGATAATCTACTTGTGCCACTTTCCTAAACAAGTGTACTTACTAATTGTATTCTTAGTACTCATTCTTATACCCATAGGTAACTCTACTTCTTACTCCTCATCAAAAAAGTTTCTCTTTTCAAATTGACCATCACAGAAACCCACAATACAGACATGGAACAGCACTTTCTCATTGGAATGACAAGATCACAGATAATGATAGGGTGAATTATTATTAATTATGAATGTTCAGCTTTAGCTTAAGCATACTCCTAATTTGTTCATATAAATTAAATAAACCTGTATTTTTTAATCTAGTTCTGATGTGCTTCATTACCTCATCTTCATACTGTGCATGCAGTAACTACCTTTTCCTCCCACAGTATACAAACATCCAACATTTCCTCCTACTTGTCTCAATAAAAAGTTTTTAACTCTAACACGGTAAAATTATGTAACAAAAAAGACAGTTTTAGTATAAAAGTTATATTCACAATGTCCAGTCCATGTGTATTGGCAACTTTGGAGACATTATTATGAATCTTGTTTTGATGAGTCGAAAGATTTTTACACTTAAACCATATTTTTTATTATAGTTGAGTTACTTTTGAAAAATATATTTTAGAGCTTAAAATATCTTCTAAAACAACTCAAACTTTCATGTTTTTTGAAAATTTTTTAAATCTAATGATAGTATTGTTACATCAGCTTGCTTTGCAAAATTATGTTTTAAACATTTTCTGTAGAATTTCAAGCAATACTAAAAGATAACATTCCTGCCCATTCTTTTATTTTTCCTTTCCAGAATGAATTTATGCATCTTGTAAATAGTCTATGGGCCATTATTTTCAACCTATATAGTTTGTATATATTCATGTTTGTGTGTATGCAAATACAAATGTATGTGTGATCCAGAAGACAACTTGCGTATAATTTCATTGGTGTAGTCCTTTATTTTTCTTAAGACAGAGTTTCTCACTGGCTTCAGACTTGCCAAGAAAGCTCAGTTTGCTGGCCAGTGAGCCCTGTGATCTGCTCATCTCTGCCTCTGAAACACTGAAATTATAAGCACAAATTATGTATGTGGGTTCTGGGAATTTGAACTCAGGTCCTTACGTTTGCCTGCAAACACCTTACTGATTGAACTATTTTCCAGCCTGTGTTGTTAAGTTTTAGTGTGACTTTTTCTGTTTTTGTTTTATTATTATTATTATTATTAACAAAGAAGTCACACTTTCTATCCTTGTATATCCTTATTCAAGGTCCCTTCCCCCTCCCAACACATCAGTTCATTCTCTCTTCTCCATAACTCCCCATCCCCTCCCTGGGCAGGCAGCTGGAAGTCCCTTGGTCCCACTGTCCCAACTTATAAAATTTACATCTTTCATTCAATTTTTCCCTGAATTTTGTAACTTATAATCTTCAGTCCCAATCAGAGATCCAAGAAAGAGAAAATATTACTTGAGTAAACATGAAGTGCAGGACAAAAAACTTTCAAAACTATAGAAACTACAGAGACATTGCGCTGCCTGAACAGCCACCCAAGGTTCCTCTGCAACATTGGGATATCCATTTGCAGCCTATATGACTAGAATATCTGACAGATTTTTTTTTTTTGTGTGTGTGTGTGTGTGTGTGTGTGTGTGTGTGTGTGTATGTGTGAAGCAGCAAATTTTAAAGGATTGTCCTATCTTGTCTTGACAAAGTTGCCTTCTTTTGTGTCCTGCCTGTCCAATTTAGATAGTATACTGTCAGTAGTTGAGACAAGAGAAGTTTTTTGTCCATATACTAGCTTTGTCACATTGAGGATCGTCAGTTCTGATCATCGTTTTTGGAAGTAGATTGGTGCTGTCAGCAGCAGATATGTTGCACTGCCATCAAAATCCTTATATTATTAAAATAAAAAAAATTTTAAAGGTTGTATTCTATAGATCATGACTATCATTCTTTCATCCATGTATTTATTTGTTTACTATTTATTGTCTGCCTATCATTTATTTAATATTTACTATTTAATTTCTGTTATGTACCTGCTATTTTTAAAGGACATTTAACTAATTGCTAAGTAAAGACAATTATTATACATATAATCCAAATTTCTTATTTTCTCAAAAGTCTAATTTCAGATAAAGATTTCATTTTGCTTTATCATAGTTAAACATGTTAGTATGTTATGTTTATTTTTAATGTTTTATTTAATGTTGTTTTAACATGCCTACTATTGTTTACCTTCACTCCCCACTTTTCAGTCATTCCCCCATCTTTGTCCCACCACATCCCCCTACCCATTTTTCTGAGAGGGTAAAGATTCCTAAGGTGAGTTAGTAAAGTTTGCCATGTTCAGTTAAGATAAGACCACCTCCAGCCACGTAAAAATTCCTGGCACACCACATGATGAACCCAACATGAAACTGGGTGAAATAATTCCTGGCATATAGCAACCACATGGTAAAGCCAACATGACACCAGCAGACCACACATATGGAGGGCATGCTACATAAATCCATGCATAACTTTTTCTTAAAAGGAGACTCAATGCTGCAATCTGTCTCTTACCTCTTTTGCTTCTCTGCTTCTGTACTCACCTGGCAAATCTCCTGAATAAACTCTCATGTGGCCCTGGTAGTATGTGTGTGCACCTGATCTCATGCACAAAACCAACAATCCCCTTTCTAGAATCAAGGCTGAGTAAGATGTTTCTCTTTAGGGAATTGTCTCCAAGAAGTCAGTTCACACACTAAGAGTAAATTCTGGTCCCACTGCCAGAGGCCCCACAAACTTCCCATGCCATTCAACTGTCATTTATATTAACAAGGCTTAGTTCAGTTCCATGTAGGTTCTCCAGCTGTAAGTTCAGAATTAGTGAGTGCTGATAGCTTGGTTCAGCTGTCTCTGTGGGTTTCCTCATCGTGATCTTTGCTCACATAACCTCTTTGCTCATGTCTCTCTCTTCAGCTAGACTGGGAGTTTGACCTAGTACTTAGCTGTAGATGTCTGCATATGCTTCCAATAGCTACTGGATGAAGGTTCTACAATGACAATTAGGTAGGTCATCAATTTGATTATAGAGAAAGATCAGTTTAGATACCCTCTCTACTATTTCTTAAATTATTGAGGGAGGGACAGAGTGGGAGAACAGAAATCTATTACTTGATTGAGGGAACTACTGTGGGGTTAGAGAGAAATGTGGTGCTAGAGAAATATTCAAGAACCCACAATGATAACCCTAGCTATTTCCATTTTCTAGAAGACTTCCTTCACATAAAATCTTACTCTTACTTTATCATGCTAAAATATTTAAGCTTTAAATTTGATATTCAATATAATAGCAAGTGATCACTTTATTTATGAAGGTTGCTTGACAAAAACTCACATATATAATGACATAATATAAAATGCTATCTTCCTAGGGGATAGTTTAGTGAGACAAATATTTTGAACCATTTATTATCTGTGTGATTCAATTATCTTTTTTGGTAAATATATACAATTTTATAAATGTTAAGAGTTTATGAATAGTGTACTTAATGTAATTAATAAAAATATTATAGTATGCACCTATTTTATATTCTTTTGAATTAAGTTAAAACCACATTAATCTGTATATTTGAATTTAGTTCAATTGAAATCTAAGAATAGTACTTACTGTTAAGACTCAAAGGTAAGTTATTCATTAGTTATTGAATCCATCATGTTTACTTTCCGAAATTACACTTGCAATAGCTAAACAAGAAACTCTACAGTGTGAATCCTCATTCAGGAAATCTCCCCAACATCTGTGTTTATAGAAAGAAATTCTATTCAGTCTAATTAACCCATTTACTTGAGGTTTCCTGTTACTCTGGAGAGAGATAAATAGCTTTTAATAAAATTCATTTGTACTTTGCAATTTCAGGAATTTAGCAGTTAATGTAATTTAAAAAGAATGTAGAGCCTGAGGGAAACAGAACTTTTAGAATAACCTTGTTAATAAAATATTGATATACACACTGATTACAAAATTATTTTTTTATCCATCATTATAGGCAATTTCACTCACTGAGCAGATCTTAGTGCATAGTAATTTCTGAATTCATATTATCTACATATATACATAACATTATTTTATTTATAGGAATTTAAATCCAATTATTTATCTTTGAAAATGCTTAGTCTCTATTTGAAGGCTGGGAAAATTACTTGAGTAATTTTTTATATATTAATATGTATTAAGCTAGAATTTCTTTACAGCATAGTTAATGTTTCACAAATATTTTTATTTTAAAAATAAGCACCTCAATTTTTATCTAAGTCAATTATTATATAGCAAATATTCTTCTCTTTAATATTGTGATTATAAAACTCTAGTATCCAATGTCCTTATATTAAACACCCACTGTGCAACTAGTATTTATCTTGGCACTTTTTTAAGTAAAAATATTTTTCTTTTGTAATTAAGTTGTAACCTTCACAAGCTGTGACAGAACAATTTAAGCTTCTTAGCATGTGCCTCATGTTGTGGCCCTACACAAATAACTTTATTTAAGCAATTCTTCAAATTTATCTTTTTTTTGAGATTATAATGTAATTATATCACTCCCTTCATCCATTTCTTCTCTCCAAACACTTCCACATATCCTTTTTTCTGTCTTTAAAATTCATAACTTTTTTGTTTAATTCTTTTTACACATACATGTGTATGTGTATATGTATTCCTAAATAAAAGAATGTCAAAATAGTTTTAAGCAGTAAAGTAAAAATAAAAAAATTCATGTAAAAGCATAAAAATACATTTAAAAAATAATCTTCCACTGAGTGGCATAGGAAGAACGCATACAATACTAAGTTACTCTCCTTAGAAACCTCTTCATCTCATATGTCACATTCATTATCTTATTTAAAACGTCATAGTTTCTAAAATAATAAATGTTGTTTTCTTACACTTTTGGAGAAAATTGCGTGATCTTTCTTATTTTTTCTAGCATTCTATCTGAAATTTATTAATCATTACACATTACAGGTTTACCTGAAAAAATAAACTGAAATAAACACAGAATATGACAATACCTAGGTCAGCATCTGAAAGCAAAGCAATGATTCTTGCTATCTGGTTATATTGACTTTAAAGAGAGTTTCCAAATTTCAACCTCCAGTAAAGCTCTGATCTCATGGGAAACTTGACATATTTTCAACAGCTCAGAAAGACATCATTGACAAGAAACATCTGTCCTGATTCTACTCACTTTGTTTAATCTAATCTTGAGATAGCAAGAAGACTTTTTTATTATTTAAGAAGTGATGTACACTAATGGTAAATTTTAAATTATACATGACCCATCAGTATTTACAAATGGCATTTAAGAAAAATAATAAGCACATTGATTCTTTCAAGTTTACAAAGGAAATTTTTATATGCTTGTTAGTAATGATAAGAGCCTTAAATTTGGAGATGCTATTATGGTGGTTTGTACAACAGACACTTTAATGAATGCTGTATTGCTTTCTTCTTTTGCTTTTAAGCCATTTCAAGACAAAGCCCTATATAAATACAAAACAGGGTGAAACTTGTAAGATTTTACTTTTCTGCTAAGATAGAAGTGAGAGAAGGAAGAGAGGCCTTTGAAGCCAGAGTATGTATAAAGTTTGAAAAACAAGTGTAGAACTCACAATTGCAGTTATAATAAACTAGTGGAGGGCATGCATTCAACTGTCAAAGACTTTGCTTTTATCTGAGTAACGCTTTTTTTTTAAAAAAAATAAATTTCCGATTCTGATTCCATTGAAAAATGAGAGAAAATAGTTCACTCAAAAATACAGGTCTGAAAATACTTTTCTAAACTGTTAGGATTTTGGGCCTTTCTATACTGATTTTCTTTCTTCAAGGACATCCGATATCTTATTGAGTTTCTCTGGCTCAGTGGAGATTTTAGTACCTTTGCCTAGGCTATAAAAAGTATACTTAATCACTGTTTGGACTCAGTGGTCCCTGGAGATATTTTCTTTTGGACGTTAAAATAGAAGCTACAATAGAATTTATTTTTCCCAGATAAATGCTCTCATAAGATCAGTCCTCCATAAGACCACAAGAATTTTCACAATATTCACATACCACTACCAACTATTAAAGTTAAATTTTTTAACCTGTAGATGGTAGATTCCAATTCTATAATTTTAATATTTCTGGCTACATTATAATATTATTACAATGTCCCAGTTGACCAGAATTTTAATAGATTTAACAACAAATGACACATTACTTGAAATAGATACTTGGTGAACCTAATGGTTTTTTGTTTGTTTGTTGGAACCCATTAGGATCCCCAATGTCTACTTATTGGTTAATGGAATAATGCAAGGTATATTAAGATCATTGGTATTTGATAGGATCAAGTGTAGAAAAGAAGCTAAGTTATGAGAAATGATGAGTGACTAAATCATTCAGAATAAAGGGGCAGAAATGTTTTAGCTCTAATCTGAGACTTTTAGATTTTTTTAATTCATATTTCAAGAGACAGTAGGCACCATTATAACTGAGGTGTTTTTATTATTAGAAATACAGTGACTGAAAATGTCATCCATCATATAAGCAAATTGAAGGAAAAAGAAAGCACATGATCATTTCCTTTGATGCTGATAAAACCTTTGACAAAATCAAACACTCCTATATGATAAAAGTCCTGGAGAGATCAGGAATACAGGGAAAACACCTAAATATAATAAATGCAATTTACAAAAAAACTGACAGTGGACATCAAACTAAACGGAAAAGAACTCAAAGCAATCCCCCTAAAATGAGGAACTAGAGAAGGTTAGCCTCTCTCCTCTTATCTACTCAACATAGTTCTTAAAGTTCCAGCTAAAGCAATAAGAGAGCACAAGGACATTAAAGGGATATAAATTGGAAAAGAAGAAGTCAAACTATATCTATTTGCAGGTGATATGATTGCATACCTAAGTGACCCAAAAAATTCTATCAGCGAACTTCTACAGCTGAGAAACACCATCAACAATGTAGCAGGATAGAAGATTAACTCAAAGAAATAAGTAGCCATCCCATATACAAGGTCCAAAAAAGAAATAAGGGAAACACCACCTTTTATAATAGCTGCAAATAGCATTAAATACCTTGGTGTAACTATAACCAAAGAACTATCAGATCTATTTGAGAAAATTTTTAAATCTTTGAAAAAAGAAATTTAAGAGGATATAAGAAAATGAAAAGATCTCCCATGCTCCTGGACAGGTAGGATCAACATGGTGAAAATGACAATCTTAACAAAAGCAATCTACAGATTCAATGCAATTCAGAAAAATCCCAACACAATTTTTTACAGACCTTAAAAAAAACGCTCAATTTTATTTGGAATAACAGGAGAGCAGGGATTGACAAAACAATTTTACTCAACAAATGAACTTCAGGAAGCATCACCATCCCAGACTTCAAGTTATATAATAGAGCTACAGTAATAAAAACAGCCTGGTACTGGCATAAAAACAGACTTGTAGATCAATGAAATCAAAATGAAGACCCCAACATTCACCCAAACACCTATGAACATCTGACTCTTGACAAAGAGCCCAAAAATATTTAATGGAAAAATGATAGTATTTTCAACAAATAATGTTGGCATAACTGGATGGTAGTGTGTAGAAAATGGAAATATATCCAAACCTATCAACTGGCACAAAACTTAAAATCAAGTGGATCAAAGCGCTCATCATAAACCCAGCTATACTGAACTTAACAGAAAATGCTTTGGCACTGGTGACCACCTATTAAATATAACATCAGTAGCACAGACACTAAGAACAGCAATCAATAAGAGGGTCTTCCTGAAACTAAAAAGCTTCTGTAAGGCCAAGGACACAGTAAATAGGACAAAATGACAGCCTACAGAATTGGAAAAGATTTTTATGAACCCTGCAAGTGACAAAGGATTGTTCTCAGAAATATATTGAGAATTTAAGAAACTAGAGCCCCAAACCCTTAATAACCCAATTAAAAATGGGAATTCTCACCAGAAGAATTAAAAATGGCTGAAAGGCACATGAAAAAGTGCTCAACATCTTTAGCCATTAGAGAAATGAAAATCAAAATAACTTTGAGATACCACATTACACCTGTCAGAATGGCTAAGATTATAAACACAGATGATAGCCTATGCTGGAGAGGATGCAAGGGGAACACTCCTCTAATGATGATATGAGTGTAAACTTGTTCAGCCAGTTTGGAAAGCAGTATGGAAGTATCGTGGTAGAAACCCACCACCAAGAGGCATGTATTAAATAAGGTTTATTTTGTTAGAATTCCTTACAAAAAGAAGTTTTAACAATGATCCCAGCCGCCGCAGTACGGACCCGCTGCGTCACCGTGCCAAGGGACCGGAAGACCCGCCTCCCTCTCCTCGCTCCACTTCCATCTTGTCTCCTCAGACCAAGCCCCTCCCGCACCTGTACAATCCGGGATTTTCCGCTAC